>JAXDDX010000046.1:1940000-2120000 GCA_034670405.1 Hoplostethus atlanticus | reverse complement strand
CGGCACGACACACTGAAACTCCTCTCTCTCGCTCTCTCTCTCTCTCTCTCTCTCTCTCTCTCTAGGATGTGGTTGAAGACTCTGATAATGACTCCTATTTTCATCAATTATGTCCCAGGCAATTACTCACTGTTTTCCCCCCAACTAGTGATATTGCATTGTCTGTGGTCTGTGTCACTGTATCTGTCTGGCTGGAGCTTATGGAAAAATTACAGAAGTTGTGTAACCACTTCATACCGCGTGACACACACATAACAACCCTTGTGTTTCCACTGGGTTTATTGTATTTTGACAAAGTCTCATCTCACTGTTGAGGCCGTAGAAGTGAAAGAGGAGATGCGACTCAGCAGCGATTTCTTTCTCCTTCTCTCTCTCTGTCCTCCACTGTTTACACTGCACACCTCCATGTGAATGAGACTCATGCTGGCTCTCACTGACTAGCGTAGGAATGCCAACCACCTCAAACCCCATAACCTCTGGACTGGACTGGAACAGGCAACTGATCTGACCAAAGACACATACAAGATTTCAATAACTCGATGCCGGTTATTTTCTTTTTTCTTCTTCAGATTTTCCATTTTTGTTTTCAAACTAGGAAGTCATCTTATCTGGCCCGATGTGATTTGAGATCATTTTCCAGGTGTTTTTTGGGATCTCTGCTGTTGTTTTTGACACAGGCTTTGAAGATTTATGTACGCCCCGTGTTTTACTGTGGCTAACATTCGTGCAGTACGCGCACCGCACCTCTCATTGAAGCAATTATGGTGCCAAGCATACCGCTAATAGATGTAAAATATGAGAAGTGTGAGATGGTTTTTAAGTAGAGGTGGTCCACTTATCCACGGGGGCTGGTGCTAGGAGACAAACAGGAGGGAGGAGGAGGAAGAGGAGAACAGGGATGAATGATGAGGGACAGGGAGACGGAGACAGGGCACAAAGGAAGGGGGGTTAGAGAGGACAAGATGAAGGGAGGACAGGGGAGGAAAATGCAGTCTATGACATCTGGAAGAGTTTTTGTTTATGAGTGCTTCAAGCTGTCACTGTGTCACTGCCAAGATGAAGCCTGCATGCTTGTGTGTGGTTGCATGTATGCCTGCTTTTGTGTGTGTGTGTGTGTGTGTGTGTGTGTGTGTGTGTCTGTGTGTGTGTGCGCAGTATATCGAGTTGTCAGTCCCAATGCAAACCTTCAGAGATTTCCACATCTTGACTTTTAAGCAAATATTTGGAGGAGATCAAGAAAAAGGAAGAGAGAATCGTAGTGGGCGAGAGAAAGAAAGAAAGAAAGAGCAGGAGTGGGACAGAAAAGGCCTTGAACTTCAAGCCTTGCTGTTGCTGGCGTCTTCTCAAAGGCTTTTCTGTGAGACGAGGGGCCAGGCTAACAGGGAGAGTCTCCATCTAACTTCCACCTCCAACTCTGACTGACCGGCATGACCCACTGCTATCACGTACACACAACCCTGTTTCCAAACCAAGTTCCTCTATGAGCCTTTCATCCATAAATGAGTCATATCCTGCTGGGTGGAGGTATCAATATTAGACCAAAGCACTAGAGCAACCCTGTACAGATAACACTGATGGAAAATTCTATTTTTGCCCCCAGAAAAACCCATGAAAAACCCGGAAATTCATTCAGAGGCCTGTAAAAGTTAATAGATACCACGTCTTCTGTGTCATGCTCAGTTAGCTGCTAGCCCACTGGGTCTTAACGAAACACCGGGCGATGAAAACTATCAAAAGCACACCGTTAACTTTAATCGCCTCTCACCACTGGAGGGGAGAGAGAGAGAGCGAGAGAGAGAGAGAGAGAGAGAGAGAGAGAAAGGGGAGCAAGGTTGCTTGAGACCACACAGGAGGAGTGAGGAGAATGAGGAGGGAGGGAGGAGAGAGGATATGGGGGAGGACAGAGTGAAGACAGAAAAAGGGAGGATGAGGGGGTGGATGGGCATGCAGGAAACAGAGGGCAGATTGGCTCTATTGACCACACAGTGGAGGCATGATACGCTCGAACCAGCGGGTCTTACCACACACACACACACACACACACACACACACACACACACACACAGTAACTAACTACTGTACATCTGTTGGATACCAGCACTGTTTGGACTGGCAGAGACCCTGAATGGATCCAGCTTATTATTTCTATAAAGCAACCACACTCTGAGTACTAGAGGAGTGGAGTTGCGTGTGTGTGTGTGTGTGTGTGTGTGTGTGTGTGTGTGTGTGTGTGTGTGTGTCCGCAACCACCCCACCCTTTCATCCAATGCATCACATTTCTTGACCGAGTTTGGGAATTAAATAGTCCTGTCTTAGAAATGTCTGAATATGGCTTCAAATTCTTGGTGCTAACCAGCGCTGCTGTTGGTCTGAGAGAGTAGAACCACCAAGGTGAAGCAGGTTGCAGTGATGATCCAGGACACGGGGATAAAAATGTACCCAGGGCTTTTTCCACTGACATGCATTAAATTTTTTTATATCTATGTTTTTATTTTATTTCAGTTGGTTTTAGTGAAAAATGTCGTTGTGTCTCAGGTGTGTGTCGGTATCCTCTGGGCATGTCAGGAGGACAGATACAGGATGAGGACATCTCCGCCTCCAGCCAGTGGTCAGAGTCCACCGCCGCCAGATATGGCAGGTAGGTCTCTCTCTCTCTCTCTCACACACACACACACACACACACACACACAAGCTTCATAGTATGTTTACCCTGATAATGAGTATGTGTGTGGGCGGTTTATTCTGTAAGGTACCTGTGCCTGTTTATTTGCAGTAAACCACAAACTAGAGTATCAGTTCTACTCACAGCCACATAATTAAGGAGGCTGCTGTGTGCACGTGTGTGTGTGTGTGTGTGTGTGTGTGTGTGTGTGTGTGTGTGTGTGTGTGTGTGTGTGTGTGTGTGTGTGTGTGTGTGTGTGTGTGTGTGTGTAGCAAAATGTGGGTGGCCTTCGGTAAGTATCAGGATAATGACGTAATCATATTCCTCCGTCCAACATGGCTGTGTTTTCGGTCCCGCCCAGCTCCCCCTCGCCCCTGCCAGCCCCCTCACCCAAAGCGAACAGTTTAACATGAATTTACGAGGCAGAACTTCACTGAGGTGTTTTCATAACAGGCTGCATGAACTGAAATCCACCACCGCACTCGCTGTTACTTTCCTCTCACCTTTCCCTTCTCCATCCTGTTCTAATTTTTCTTCTCACTTACTCCTTTCCTTTTCCTGCTGTAATTCTAATATGAACATCCACTCACCATTATTTCATCTCTCTCTCTCTCTCTCTCTCCCTCCCTTTCCCCCCTACCTCTCCCACTCTCCTTCTGTCTCCCTCCCAGGTTGGATTTTGAGGAGGGTGACGGCGCGTGGTGTCCAGAGATAACAGTAGAGCCAGACAGTCTGAAGGAGTTCCTCCAGATTGACCTGCGCTCCCTCCACTTCATCACGCTCGTGGGCACTCAGGGCCGCCATGCGGGAGGCATCGGCAACGAGTTCGCCCAAATGTACAAGATCAAGTACAGCCGCGACGGCAGCCGCTGGATCTCCTGGAGGAACAGACAGGGCAAGCAGGCGAGTCAATCTATCAATGCACCAACCGATTCAATGATCAATGGATGAAGTGAACCTCTTATTCCACGCTGGCTGGATCCCAAGCTTGGATTCCTTGGATGTGACCTTTATAACAGACTGCTGATAAAGATGCACTGTTCATTCAAACCCATCGTCTCTCTTCTTATCACGTTGTTTTGACCTATGGTGCCTATGGTGATAGTAGGGTTGGTACATTGAACCGATTGGCTAATTTTCCATTATCTATAAGGAGGCTATGATTTTGTGATCACTGCCTATTGATAAGTGTATTTATTTCATGCATTATCTGGCTTATTCACCGTCTCAAGGTCAAGGTGTATGTGTTGTACCTGTAGGTGATTGAGGGCAACAGGAATGCCTATGACATCGTTCTGAAGGACCTAGAGCCGCCCATCATCGCTCGCTTTGTCCGGTTCATGCCGGTCACAGACCACTCCATGAACGTCTGCATGAGAGTCGAGCTCTACGGCTGCGAATGGCTGGGTAAGAGGCTAGAGAGGTGGAGGGGCGAAAAGAGTCAGAGTGAAAACAGTATTGACGGTTGATGAGCCAGGAAGTGGTGGACAAAGATTACACCTTCAACACCAACCACTTATCTTTGAATCTTTGAGCTCATAAAGATAGAGAGGTGAATTTCTTTGACCCGTTATGGGACGGGCTTATCATAACACCCACAGCACTGTCGGAAAATAAGACCGAAGGCTGAAGGGCTTCATAGTACAGTGGAGTACATAATGAAAATATCACAGCAAAATAAAGAAAAATGATTAGGCTACTGATTGTGGTAATAAGACTAACTGGTTTCAAAAATGGTTTGTAATAATAAAACATTGTCTTTGTCTTTGCTTTGCCTTCAGATGGTCTGGTGTCCTACAACGCTCCAGCAGGGGAACAGATGAACTTGCCTAGTTATCCTGTTTACCTCAATGACTCTGTGTATGATGGAGCTGTCATCAACAGGTGTGTGTGTGTGTGCGTGCTTGTGTGTGCATGTGTGTTTCCTTACACCCTCTTCATCGTCTTAACTCTTCCTCAAGTCCGGCCTCTTTTTTTCTTTCACCCACCACTACATTCCTTCACCACTCCTCTCTTCCTTCATGGTAGGCTACTTTTACCCAAACCTTGGAGCCAGATATCCACAGTGACCTTGTTGTTGCCTGGTCACCATGGTGAGAGAAAGAGACAGACAGCAGTGTGTGGGTCATGGTGGTTAACTCTTTAGTAATAACGCCTGGGAGTGACTGAGTCAAAACTGGGAAGAACCAATCAGAGTCCTTTGTCGACGTTAGCGTTTGAATCATAGCACAGTGAATAATGTCCTCCATGACACAGCCCTCCCTCTCTCTCTCTCGGAAACAGTGCAGAGCAAAAAGAAAATGGCCTATGTTATAATATCAAAGCCAAAAGTAGAAGTGAAGAATTGGTTTCTTAATGCTGCCCCCTAGTGGTGGATGGGTGTGTCTGTCTGCCTCTCTCTTACTCTTGCTCTTGCTCTCTGTTCCCCAGCATGACAGAGGGCCTGGGCCAGTTGACCGATGGGATGTGTGGTCTGGATGATTTCACACACAGTCACGTCTACAATGTGTGGCCAGGGTACGACTATGTGGGTTGGACCAATGAGAGTTTCCCCAGCGGATATGTTGAAATCATGTTTGAATTTGACCGGACACGCAACTTCACCACGATGAAGGTGAGGGTCCTGACAACATCTCTAACATCATTCTTCTATTTCTAACTCTCTCTCTCTCTGGGCCAGGAAGTACTAAAACACTCACCGTGTGTCTTTCTCTGTGTCCAGGTCCATTGTAACAACATGTTCTCGTGGCACGCCAAGGCCTTCCGCCAGGTGGTGTGTTACTTCCGCTCCGAAGCCGACTGGGAGGCCACGCCCCTCTCCTTCAGCCATGTGGTGGACGAGAAGAATCCCAGCGCCCGGTTCGTCACCGTCAACCTGGCCAATCACATGGCCAGCGCCATCAAGTGCCAGTTCTACTTTGCTGATGCCTGGATGATGTTCAGCGAGATCACCTTCCAGTCAGGTAGACCGGGGAACAGAGTATTTTGAGACTGTAAAAAGTCAAACAGATCTATTTTCGAGGTTGATGGGTTGCTGATTTATTTATTTATAGTTTATTTCTATCTATATGTGAAACTCTTTAAGGATTAAAAGATCGTATTGCCTCTATCCTGATCAGCAGTGTCCTCTGCACTTTCAGATACAGCCATGTACAATACAACACTGGCTCCACCCAAGACTGGACCACCAACTAGCACACAACCAGGTCAGTGACCCCTACACACACACACTCACACACACACACACTCAGCACAGACTCAAAGCCAACTTCCTATCAACTTCCTTTCATCCAAGTCAAAAGGTGTCGCTCCCTATCCCCTCCCCAGGGGATGACCCCACCCACAAAGTAGACGACAGCAACACCCGAATTCTGATTGGTTGTTTGGTGGCCATCATCTTCATCCTGGTGGCCATCATTGTCATTATCTTGTGGAGGCAGGTGTGGCAGAAGATGCTGGAGAAGGTGAGCTTATCGCTGATTTTCAGTTGTTGTCTCTACACCAACCTGTTTTTGAACTGTGGCTGTCAAGTCATTTTCTACATTTCCATTGAGATTCCTGATTTGTTCTTGAGGAGGTGGTCAGATGTGTTCCTTCACCCCCACGTCCTTTATTCTAGGCCTCTCGCCGGATGCTGGATGATGAATTAACTGCTAGTCTGTCAATACAGAGCGAGACGTTCGCCTACAACCACAACAACCAGTCGACTGCGACCAGCGAACTGGAGTCCAGCTCCACCTACGAGCGCATCTTCCCCCTTGGCTCAGACTACCAGGAGCCCTCGCGACTGATATGCAAGCTGCCGGAGTTTGCTCAGACCTCAGAAGAGCCTAGTGAGTAGCCACACACATCCACGTACAAAGACATGGGCACAAACTCACACACAGGCAGACACAAACGCATTCAACATTATCAGCTGAAGACATCCCAGTTATGACCCCACCCCCCGTGTATTTTGTGTTCCAGCTTCCACTAGCACAGCAGCTTCTAAATCTACCGCGGCAACTGTAGTCCAAGATGGCGTCCCTCACTACGCAGAGGCGGACATCGTCAACCTGCAGGGCGTTACCGGAAGCAACACATACGCCATCCCTGCAGTAACAATGGACCTGCTGTCAGGGAAGGATGTTGCCGTGGAAGAGTTCCCACGGAAACTGCTCACGTTCAAAGAGAAGCTGGGAGAGGGCCAGTTTGGAGAGGTCTGTGCCCTTGGCCAGTCTTCAACAGCTTCAACCTACAACAATAGATGTTCAACTCATGCATAGAACTGTCTTTGTGTATTGCAGCTGGTATAAAAACAAAACAATGTTGTCCTCTCCTCTCAGGTGCACCTGTGTGAGGCAGAGGGCATGCAGGAGTTCATGAATAAGGAGTTCTTGTTTGATATCAGTGAGAACCAGCCGGTTCTCGTGGCCGTCAAGATGCTCCGTGCAGACGCCAACAAGAATGCGAGGTATGCAACGCTTATAACCGCTACCTGTTCTTGAAATGTAAGTGTTGAGTTTATATTTTTCTAACCAATCACTACAGCAGATGATTTCACTGATTATTTGAAGTTGTGGTAATCGGGGAAATCAGCTGCTGTGGTGTTTGGTTGGCCTGAAAACCTGCACACTCTTGGGCCTCCATTGGCACAAACACTGTTCTAACACATTTCAGTGTAAAGCCAGTTGCTTCTTCTTCAGTGTGTTTCTTTTTTGTCTTGGTAGGAATGACTTCCTGAAAGAGATAAAGATCATGTCTCGTCTGAAGGATCCCAACATCATCCGTCTGCTAGCTGTGTGTATCTGTAGCGACCCTCTCTGTATGATCACAGAGTACATGGAGAATGGCGACCTCAACCAGTTTCTGTCCCGTCACGAACCTGAGGGACAGCTGGCCCTGCTGAGCAATGCGCCTACTGTCAGGTGAGTGAATGTGAGAGCGGGACAGAGTATGCATGCCTGCGTACTTCCATGTGTGCGTATGTAAGCTCTCATGTTTCCCAACATTACACTATCTCTTGTCTCTACTCTCCAGCTACAGTAACCTGCGCTACATGGCTACTCAGATAGCATCAGGGATGAAGTACCTCTCCTCCCTAAACTTTGTCCATCGAGACTTGGCCACACGGAACTGCCTGGTGGGCAAGAACTACACTATAAAGATAGCTGACTTTGGCATGAGCAGGAACCTCTACAGTGGTGACTACTACCGCATCCAGGGCAGAGCTGTACTGCCTATACGCTGGATGTCATGGGAAAGCATCCTGCTGGTGAGGACCACTACTGGACATATATGAAATCATTTGTCCAATATTATGACATGATTAGGAGCCCATCTCCTAAAATGTCAGATTCTCCCATATTCTTGACAAGTGATGTTGATATTCTCTCTCCCTGTAATATATATTGAGGCCCCAGTGTGTGTATTGCCAGGGATCTCATAAACGTATTTGCAGGTTCTGCAGCAAATGGTGTAAATTACTATTGACACCATGTTTCCCTCTCCAGGGTAAGTTCACCACAGCTAGTGATGTGTGGGCCTTTGGGGTGACCCTGTGGGAGACACTAACCTTCTGCAAGGAGCAGCCCTACTCTCAGCTCACTGATGAGCAGGTGATAGAGAATACAGGGGAGTTCTTCAGGGACCAGAAAAGACAGGTACGTCTGTTACACACACACACACACACATATTCAGCTCATACATATAAACACCACCAAATGCCATCCTCATTTCTTGCTCCCTGTTGTGCAGATCTACCTGCCTCAGCCAGTGCTGTGCCCAGACTCGCTCTACAAGATCATGCTGAGCTGCTGGAGGAGGAACACAAAGGAGCGGCCTTCCTTCCAGGAAATACACCGAGCCCTCCTAGAAAGCCAGCCTTAAGCCAAGGCAACGTTTAGGACAGTGATTCCCAGCCCTCTCGCCTCTAAAAGAAATGGTGCACAACATAGAATAGACCACGTTTCAACTACAATCCAGGTTTAAGCTATATTGATTCAGCAGAGACAGGGTGAGACCCACCCGTGGGCTCCAAGCTATGATTTGGGGAACACTGTTTCATGGACCTACACACTACAACGATGGACAACCAGAGACACTTTTAAGTTTGGTTAGCACAGTCACATTGGCTAAGATGTTTTATAGACATACAGGTATTCTAGCAAACACATACACTTGCTCACAATTGTATTCTGCTCATGGAAATAGAGTATACACACACACACACACACACACACACACACACACACACACACACACACACACACACACACACTTAATCAAGAATATGACCCTTGGTTGTAGAAGTTGTTGAAGAAGTTGAAGAAGCCAAAATGAAATGTAGCAATTAATATTTGGCACTTTTAAAATGTTTTTTTTTTATTATTTCATTTTTTAAATGAGTTTAAAAAAATGTCCCATGTTACAATGTTTGAAGTATTGATAACAATATTATGGAATATTGTTGAATTGAATAACTTTCTTGTGTTTTCTTTTGGAAGACATGCTTGAATGTAGAAGAAAAAATAAGTGCAGCAAACCATCACTGTTAGATTTATTTCAAACACGTTTCTCATCTCAGTCTCTCAGACAAACTCCAAGCAAATTCTTTATGGATATCAAGTAACTTCTATCTCATCTCCCCTGCCATTTTCTTACAGTGATATCTGACCATCAGTGTATATGACTGTGTATTTTCAATAGATATTTCTAAATCTCAAATATCAATATTTTGTATTAATATTTATATGTCAATATGTGTTTGTTTGGTTCATGTTTTGTTATATTTGTGTATTAATATGCTCTTTATGCTCTTTTTGAGCTTCTTTAGAATTTCACTTTATTAGGCTAGTTTTCCTGGTCATATTTTGGATCTTTACAAACCCAAATTCAAACTGCTTTAGAAGTGCTTTTTTTCCACTTGCCTACCATCGGATTCAGAAGAAGAAGAAGAAGATGTATGATTCAATGTAATATCTGCAGCATGCTCTTTGATACTTACAATTTGATACTACTTGAGGTTGCAAAGTGTTTATCATAGTTTGTCTCTGTTGAAAGAGAGTGGGAGACAATCTTTGAAATCAAGGATGAAATGGGAATATGCAACCTAAATCATGCATTTGGTTGGAATAATAGACTGTTACAGATTGCTTACACAGTAGTTTATACTAGTCAATGACATGTATTGATCTTAACACAAGCAACAATTCACCTGCAGGTTCCAGTTATTGACAGTCAATTTGTTCTTTCTTTTAGCTTGGATATATGCTGGATTCTTTCTTGGTCTTTTGTATTCATTTCCCATAGTAATGTGCCCGTTGTGTTTAAATTTCTATTGCCCAAACTAGATATTACTGTTCCAACCAGTAGACATAGGTTCATCTGTATTCAGTGGCTCTGCCGTCTTGTGACCTTTACCCTGTTTACCATATCAGTGAAAGGCACTTGTAGCTGGCAGCCATTATGGATGGTATTTTCAGTTTTTGTGATGTGGAAGTCAATGCCATTTTTGTCTTGCAATCTGTGGAATGCTTTACTATTTAAATTCGATTTCCTTTCTTTACTTTACTTTGTGACCTATGCAAACTATCTGTACATATAAGTTAAATATGATAATTGGTTTGGAAATAAATTTGTGTATTTTAAAGTGTCAATAGAGATGAGGCATGCAATGATTTTGATCGGACAAAGAAACCTTTTTATGGCATTTACGATCGTCTCAGTGTATGACTGCTTTAATACTAGTTATAAATAAATTGGTGGCAGATGTATAGTTGTAAAAATGTTGTTGCACCCTAACAAATTCATGATTTGTTTAGTTTTGTTAGATCTGTGTACTCAATGAGAATGTTTTTATAGAAGTGTAAACAAATGTTGAGTTCTAATTGTACGTTGTGACAGACAAAATAAAAATAAAGTCAAATAGGGAATACTATTACTGCGACCACTCTTGCCTGATTTATCGTCACCGCTGTGTGGGTTGTCCTCGGAGCTGAGCTGACTGTATTCGTAATATTATTGGCTAACGGCTTCTATAGCGTCCAATAACAACACGGGGGCGGGGTGTATAACGTGACGTCAGGGAATAGGACGGTACTCCAGCGATCAGACAGGAAATGTTACGGTAGAACTTGTTGTGTGTTAATTTAGTATATTCTGTACACGGTTTGGTGCCAGTTTGGACCAGAAAACATGTCTAAGGTGGTTTTAGTGACGGGCGCAAATAGGTAACTGTCCTTTTTGTTCTCATTAGTCCAGCTTCTGTGTGTGAGGATTCATGACAGCAGAGACTTTGCAAGAGCTTTGATGAAAAACCAACAGACGGCTCATACTGGACTGGTTGAGAAATTGAGATGTGGATACTGTGTTTTTCATGTGATGTCTGGAGTAACCATGAGAGTGTTTTGGCCAATTCTGAACTCAGTGTAAATCATGTAAATAGTGTTGTTTTGAATTAGTGTCCTCACTGATTTACCAATAGCCTATAGAAGGCAGCATTTTCTTGTCGTGTGTGTGTGTGTGTGTGTGTGTGTGTGACCCTATATAGTTAGGGTTAGGGACTACATGTGGAATAGCATTATAAGTACAGTACTACAGGACTTCTTGTGTCTGTCCCTACAGTGGCATTGGACTGGCACTTTGTGAACGTCTCCTTACAGAAGACTCGGATCTGCAGCTCTGTCTGGCCTGCAGGAACATGAGTCGGGCTCAGGCGGCTCGCTCCGCCCTCCTGACCTCTCACCCCAAAGCCCAGGTGGCCTTGCTACAGCTGGACACTAGCAGCATCACCTCAGTCCTCAACGCTGCCCATGAGGTCAAACTCAGGTGGGAGGACGTACACAACTGTTGTAGAAAGTTACAGCAGAGTCACAGTGTGGAAGTCAAGCACACACATTCAAATACCCAAATAAGCTTTAATGCAGAACACATTTAAGTCATTCCCACTGATGACTAAGTAAGTAATACTTCCATAACCACAATGATTCAGTTTGTGTTGCCAGATATTGGTTCTTTAATATGTGTAGAAAGTGACAGAATAAAATATCTCCAGCTGTGGTTGTCACCTACAGGTATAACCGGCTGGACTATCTCTACTTTAATGCTGGCATCATGCCGAACCCACAGTTTGATGTGAAAGCCTTTTTCAAAGGCCTCTTCTCCAGGTACAGTGCTGACATGCATTATCTCTAACGGGCATGGCCCCTTCAAATGATTGAGTTATATTGTAACTGGGAGCTTTTTATGATGCAGTATATCCATCCATTTTAACATTGTCTACTTCAGCCATCCATCTATTTTCCATGCTACCTGTACATGGTACAATAATGACATTATATTTCTATAATGTCATTATTGCAGCAAAGTCATTGCCATGTTTGCCACTGCGGAGGGGATCCTGAAGCAGGAGGACAGCATCAACCCTGATGGACTGCAGGAAGTGTTCGCTACCAACCTCTTTGGTCACTTCCTACTAGTAAGTCACTGATACTTTGGGTGATGAAATATCACCTGGGATAGTGTGAGTTCATGATTATATTAGGATGAGCAGTCCAAAAAAAGATATGCTCTCTACAGACTTCTTAAGGAAGAGTAATTCCTGTTGGCTGTTTACCCTTGAAGACATGGAGGGGATACAGGATCCATTCGTCACTTAACAACAATTCTCATTAAAAATTGATTTGTATGACTGCACACTGTCCTCTCCCAGGCTTGAGGTCATTGCTGACAGCTTTATTTAGATTCCCATCTAGTATTCCGCTTACATCAGATGCAGATCAATACTGACTCGGGGGTCATGTACTGAAGTATTTCCCTACAGAAACCTCTTCAGAGTTGCAAAGTTGCTGTTTAGACTTGCTGGAATTACTTATCCAACTCTCTTTTAGTGGAGGAGTTTTAGCAGGAATAGATTGGCATCTAGGTTAGAAAAATATTAGGAAGGATAAACAATTTTACTGTAATTCCACTATCACATTTAGAGGGTTGGAGTAAAATTTCCACACAAAATATTTTACATAAAACCTTTTCTTAGAGCACCCCAATCAAGAAAGTATTGCTAGGATGGTACCTTTTGTTTATTAGCTCATGGAATCTGAAATAAATCATATAGTGTGTTTCCAACCTTTCAGATCCATGGAAAGAGATGGTTTAGCGTTTGGCATCGTTGCCTTCTGAGGCAGTGTTGTTACTCTCTGTTACTCATTGTTGTCCAGATCAGGGAGCTGGAGCCATCTCTGTGCCAGGCAGGCCGGACCTCCCAAGTGATCTGGACCTCCTCCAGTAACGCTCACCGGTCAGCTTTTAACCTTGAAGACATACAGCACCAGAAAGGCACCCAGCCTTACAGCTCCTCTAAATATGCCTCTGACCTACTCAGCCTAGCACTCAACACACGCTTCAACAAACAGGTCTGACACTCCTTACACCTGACACACCTACACTGCTTTAACACATAATGCACAATGTATGACTTAAAGGAAAAAGCCACCCAAAACAAAGCAAAAAAAACAGCTATTGGTGATGTACCTTGCATTGCTGGGCCCCTTATGTTGTTTGGTGGTGTATTTTCTCTTATTCCTGTGGATAACTGGCCAAACATAGACGATGTGGCGTCATATTGAGATATTTCCAGTGCAGCTACAATGGAGTTTGATAGATACTTTTTCAGCTATCTTAAACAAACAGCTGAACTCACTATTTTGCAGACGAAATCCATCGTAGAAAAGGCAGAGATAGTAGCCTCAATAGACCATAATGCAATGCAGCCACAAGACATGTTGCGTTGAGTAATAGGTGCAACGTTTGCTTTTTCTCTCCTGGAAAAACTCACTCTCTTGCTGTTACTATCCTGTCGCTCTCACTATCGCTATTGCTCTCTCCACCTATACATACTGAATGCAACAAGTTCTGGCAAAAGGCATTCTGGGAAATGTAGGAAATCAGTAACTGAAGTAGATGTAGACAAGGCAGGTTGAGGGAAAGTGATCATCACAGATTAATGATACCTAACAGTGTCAGAGTATCTGAGGGTGGAATTTTCGTTTAACAAACACAAACCTGCAAGTTGGACATGTTTTTTTTTAACCTCATATGTTGCAGATTGTGATCCTGTGGTCATTGTGCTGTGACTGTCCTTTCTAGGGTTTGTACTCATCAGTGATCTGTCCAGGTTTTGTGATGACCAACCTGACCTATGGTATCCTGCCCTCCTTCCCAGTCTTCCTCTGGACCCTGTGTATGCCTGTCTTTTGGCTCGTGAGTGCATCCTCTCACTATATATTGATAAATATGTTTTACCAATTCGGTGTAACAATTCGAAAAAGTTACAATTATTTGGTTGCTCCTCTGAACTCATCTTTCTTTCATGATGACAGATCAGAGTGTTCACTAACACTTTCACCCTGACACCTTATAATGGAGCTGAGGCCTTGGTAGGTAAATACTCCCAAAGCACGCTTCACCTTTTGATATACAATACAGTGCAAAGTCATTCATAAATGCACTTCTCCCTTCTAGTTCTGGCTGTTTAAGCAAAAGCCAGAGTCGCTGGATCCTCGAGTCAAGTACCAGAGCTTAACGTCTGGGCTCGGCAATAACTACACACAGCTGCGTAAGGTATGAGCCAGCAGTCAGGAATGGTATCTATCAAAGCATGACTTACTTATGCCATTCTGCAGTATCAGTTTTGTAAAAATAATTCAACCAATACAAGATACTCTCATGTATACAACAATGTTTGTGGAAAGATGTAGGACAGCGGAGAAAGTATGAAATATTATGCCGTTATCTGTTCTGACAGGTATAGCTCTTGCTTCTGTGTCATATCAGCTCCACATATCAACACAACTATTGCTCATGCTTGGATGTTGTTCGTTTTGTATCCTCCTTTCTCGCCTTTCTGTCCCCTTTGCAGATGGATATTGACGAGGACATGTCAGAGGCCTTGTATGAGGAATTACTGCAGCTAGAAGATGAAGTAAAGAAGAAACTGAAGGAAAAACAAAAGAGCATCCCAGCTTCGTCACAGTAGCCACACACTACCCAGCTCATCACGACGTGCATTACTCACATCTACGGTTCAGAGTGGTTTACTCCTGCTTCCCAATCCCATCCGGGTGCTGCTTACACATTTCAGACCTCAGAAAAGGCATTCCAGTCTCAAACATACCTGTAACATGCAGGCATGGAGGAACACCGGGTCATATGATGTGAAGAAATACTGTAATGACTCTAAATAAGATGTTTATTTTTGGTCTGCTGTTTCCATATGTATTGTCTGTATCATGGCATAAAATGACATCAGTTAGGCCCAGATGAACTCAAGCACTTATCCTGACTGATGCATAGTGTGATGGTTTTCAAATAAACTGCCTACTTCCATGTCATGCAGTATTCACCCACACCACTCAGTAAAGCATAAATTCCTTCTGGAGACATATAAAGCTTTGCAATAAATACATAATTATCTTTAAAAAAAACAACAACAATATGTTTTATAGGTTGGCCAACAATTGTTAAGCCTATTGAATTCACACGGGACTACTACCCCCGGTCTTGTTCATAGGTCCGTGATCCTCACAGCAAAATCCGGTGTAATCTGACAGCAGGCTATCAGTATCTCCCAAAAAGTTTATGTAAGTGGTCTGAGTGAGCCAGTCTCCGGGCTTCTGCGGTGCGCCGAGATGCGCAGCTATGCACTGGCAGTTCCGCTGTGGAGGATCTGGGGCGCAGACCCAGCAGTTGTCCCCGGTAGCCGCTGCCTCTTCCTCGGTCACGGATTCCTCCTCGGCTCCGCTCAGTTTCGGGTTACAAAAAGCCCAGACCATCCCACAGAAATAGATGAAAAACGTCCCCATGACCATGACCATGAGCGCGTACGACTCTATCATCGCTTTGGTGACCGGAGATGTCATCTTGGATGCGCAGTAGTAATGATACGGTTGTTGTTCCAAAGTGTGGCTCTTTACTCGGCCGACATAAATCCACGGTAAACCGAGGATTTCATGGAGGATCTGTCCTGTCAGTGCGCTATGATGGCTCTATCCTGTCTATGGAGGGGTGTGTGATATTGCAATACGACAAACAATGTTGGGTGGTAACGTGCAACGCGTTACAGTAACTTTTCCCAGTAACGAGTAGTGTAACGAATAACCATTTAGATTAGATTAGATGAGATGGCTCTTTACTGTCCCCGAGGGGAAATAGCAGTTGTGCAGCAGCGGATGTACACAGTAATATACAAACTACAAAATATCAAGAATATAAAAAATATACAGGTTAGTGCATACTAGTGGCAATAAATAGCTCCAGGAGTATTTTCATTTCATAATAATAATAGTACAGTTACCAATTTAAAAATATAAATCGTGTCGTCACGCGCTGTAAACATCAGATTGAAGTTCAATTATGTTATGATGATCCCATCGACAGTAATAATTTACTGGGTGGAAATATTGCCAGTTTGATTTTATTAAGAAAGAGGATGACGAGGACACTGGATAACAACGATCTTTGGTTTCTCTGCTCATTCAGAGGTAAATGAGTTGCCTTTATTTTTGAAGGCAAGAGAGGATTCGGTGAATGTGACGGGAAAGTAATGTAACGAGTAGTGTAACTAACCACCGCTACCAGGGAGTAATAAGTGAAAGGATAGTTATTTGTAATGCATTTGAGTAAGGACCCTGCCCAACACTGAATAAGCCCTAGAGACCACGGTGGCCTTGGTCTTCATCATTCTCAGGCCCACAGTAGCCTACTCTCACCATTACATCATTACATTTGACACAGGGTCTGAAGGAGACTCCATGAGGCCCATGTGCCTCACTACTCCAGGGCTACTCCAACCCTGCCCTAGTAAATTCATTCCTCAGATTAAGGACATGACCAAGCCAAACTTCTATTTTTTGTTTTCACATCGAGGCATTCATTTGTTTTTGTTTTTAGGAGTGACCAACAATAATAACATTTCATATGCAAATTTCTCAGATGGTTTTTAATACCTATGGACTCCCATGATTTTGTTTGGAGTTATGTGATAGCCTATAGGATATGTAGCCATTTCTAAAATAATTTCTTTAAGAAAAGTGATAAAAGGACATCTGTAATGATGGCACTGTGGGGTTCAAAGCCCTAGATTGTGTTGTGTTGAGCCATGGCCAAACTAAAAACTATGTGAGTGTCAATAGGCCTCTCTCTTGGCAGTGGGATTCCTTAAAACAACCTATAAGTGGCATTGTATAGGTCCATATCTGAGCATGGGTTGTGTGTGCCATAAATACTAACCATAAATACTGAATAAGACCTTATCATTTAAGAATTAACAGCAACAAATTTTATTTCAGTTTCGAGAACCTTTTAAGATTAGTCTTTATTTGCAATTCGTGGTGCACACATGCAAGGGGGGAAGTGGCCGCCGAACACAACACATGAGTCCTCTGTATTTTCCCATCCTCGCCGACCTTCCTCCAGGGACAGCCAGGGAGCAGTGGGCAGCCTCCTTTTTCCGGGACCCATGTGAGCACAGGGAGAACATGCAAACTCCACACAGAAAGGCCCAGGAGATAACCCACCTGGGCACCCCAGAGTCAACAGCGCCCCAGGCAGAAATCGAACCCAGGACCTTCTTGCTGTGAGGCAGCAGTGCAAGCACTGCGCCACCTTGCCACACCTGATCAGCATATTAAATTAAATGCAATTAGGAAAGTGAAACAAAATTCAAGAACTTTATTTGTCACATACACACACTGGGTGTTCAGTGAAATGAAAACTTTGCGTGTTACACTTTTGCAACAGGATATAACCAGGAAATAACAGATACAGATTCATATCTCTACCCAAGAATGTATTTTTAGAAGTGAGGAAAAACAAAAGTGAACCTTTTTTTAGTCTGTCAACCGTGACCGTTGCATATTTAGTTGTCTTCACTGACAACTGATTGTAAAATAGTAAGTAATGCTAATAGGCATTAAGCAAGTCATGATAGCATTGCTAGTGAGTTAGCTGTAGCTTCAAGTATCCAGACTGGCCAGTGTGTATCTGTGCCCGTGAAACACATCACAGGGACCAAACCAGATGTCGGGCCAGGCCACCCTGCTGTCCATTGCTGTTGCAGCAATGTTCCCCAACAAGCCTATCAGCTGGTATTGTTTGAGTTTCCTTATAAGGGAAGTAGCAATCTCACAGCCTGATAGGTGACCACCGGCACCCAGAACTCCCAAAATATCATCAATGATCAATGAGAAATTCGAGCTTAGGTGCTGTCCGCTCTCTGAGCCTTCTAGGCTACTTTTGATTGGCATTACAATCTGTCAGTGTCCTTTGCCTGTTTTAGAAGAGATTTAGTAGACATTTCCCAGTAATTACAACATTAAAGATTCATCTCACTCTGTTCATTCTCTTTATACTGCCATTATTGTTTATACTGTACATTTCACACTGTTCATACTTTCAATATTGTCCATGCTGTATATATATGTTAGTATATTCATATCTAGCCCTTACTGTTTATTTAATATATTTATATTACCACTATACATATGTACATACTCTGCACTTTACTGATATTTGCACTTCTGGTTAGATGCCAAACTACATTTCGTTGTCTCAGTACTTGTACTCTGTGCAATGACAATAAAGTTGAATCTAATCTAATCTGAATCTAATCTATATAATTAGACTAAATTAATTAGACTAAAAGACTATGATATTAATTATCAGTTTGTGTAAGCCTCTCTACCATCTGTTGGCTTTTGGCAACCTTTCTTGACCTCTTGTCTTCCAGGTCCAATGGACTACACCTCCAGTAGCCCCACTGACTCACCTGTCCCCCTTACAGGTCTACAAAGGTGTGATGCCAGTATACAATACGAGTGACAAGAGAGTTGTGTCCTCTTTAGTTAGAAAACTACTAGATTGCTCTGCACACCAATTTGACGGTCTGAAGAGGCTTTCTGGGACAAAACACCAGCAGAGAAACATGTGTGAGCACTCATGCTGTCCCAATTACAGAGGCTAAAAACACTAGCGACACTGGCATTATGGGTGGTGTAGTCTTCAGCAGGGCTGTCCCCTGGCTCAGCCCATTGCCCTTAGTCTACTATTCATTGACAAAAAACTACACGCCCCACCCGCGCCAACTCCCAGGTCCCGGATGTCTATCGCGCCGGAAGAGAAGAAGGTCCTTTTCCCAGCCATCTTGTGGCTTCATCTAGCGAAGTGTTCGCACCAAGCCTCGTAGAATCGGAGGAAAATCCTGCTGAAGGGGCGCCATCATGCCCGGACAAATGCAAGAAGGTTTTGGCTGTGCCATAACCAATCGGTTCGACCAGTTATTTGACGACGAGTCGGATCCGTTTGAGCTGTTGAAGCAGGCGGAGATAAAGAAGAAGGAGGCTCCTGTTCCTGGTGCCGCCAAGACTGCAGCCCAGGCTGCTAAGCAACAGAAAAAGGAGTCCCAGAAAGACAGAAAGAACCCCCTTGCTGATAAGAAGGAGGAGATCCAGGCACCTGTCACCCTCAAGAAAGATGGTAATATACATTTGTTCATTTTATGTCATTATCACTAGTGTATCTGCATTTATAAGAAGCTAGCACGCTAAGTGTCTCTCTAGCTAGCAGCGGTTCACAAGCCCCCATGACATGAGGTCCCACGCGATTCCTTTTGTGTGTCCTTTTGTGCGTCTGTCCAGGCTGTCAGTACAATGGCATTTTTAACTAACGTGCATTACGACAGTAGGTGTGGGGCTTCAACGATAGAATGCACGCCATGATAAACAGCTTGCAGGCTAACTTGTTTTGGCCTGTCCTCCCGGCCTTGTTCAACAGGCAGAACTCGAAAGCCTGCATATTAAATGCTGCCAAACCAACCAACCCTTTCAGCTAGCTAACACTGTGAAGTCATGAAGCTCGCGACCTGTTGGACATCGTTGACAAAAAAAACCTCAACTATTGTGTAATGGTAACCCGGGAATGGTTAATTGAAGTTTGACACCTTAAAGTCAAAATTAAGCGATAAAATGAGTATAGAACCAAATTAATAACTGTGCTAAAGCGAACATCATCACCCACTTGTTGGTGGATTTGTCATTTGGCATCAGGCATCGGGCCACTACTGTTCTCATCGTGATAAACCTCGTGGCTGGAGTGTGGGGCGTGCTAAACGACCGCCTCAGAACTGCCACTTCCCAGTGGCGCACAATACCTGCTCTTTGTACGCTGTCAACCAGCTCGAGACGATTAAAAATATATATATTGAAAGATAAATAAAATAAAAAGATATTGTGTATGTAATGTTTTTGGAATAGTCTGTGTAGTTATTTGGTTCAGCATTCTTAGCTTGTAAACATTAGCTCAATGTCTCTTTACCTCCCTATATTCCAATGTGCTCTCACCAGCTAAGTTTACTAAAGGCAGAATTGAAGCATCCAGCATCAGGAAATGACCTTGCGATAGATACTTAGTAATAGGAAGTTAGTTAGCCATTATCTACATGTCACTCTGTTAAATGGACTCATATCTGGTTGCTCCAGAGAAGATGAGACAGGTGCACCCACTGTGCACCCAGCTGCTTTAGTGTAGGGGAGGGTGTCTATTTTGGTAGCTGGTGATTGGGGCAATGGGTGGGACTTGTCTGACACAGTGACTGTGCATGCTTAACTACATGGTATCTCTAGAAAGTTTCTGCTCTTTAAATTTAAGCTGCATTTAAAACCTAAGGATTTAACACAATGTATTTTCTTAGATCTTTAGATTAAGTTTCAGGCAGAAGAAAAGTGCAGGATGTCATGTGTTGGGAACGGCTAACCACTTATTTAATTTTTAATATCCGAATGAATCACTACATTAACTGGAATCAGTTGAATGCTCAATTTAAACAGAATAATGGTGCCCTCTCCTTTCTCTTTTTGGGTTTCAGCAGTGAGTCCGGATCTATTGATTCTATTGTTTCTCTAATCCTCCTCTTATGGTTGCTCCCAGGTGCTGGTATGAGGAGAATGGGCCGGAGGCCGGAGGGCGAGGGCTCCAGGCCACAGGGTGGCCAGGGAGAGGGGCGCCCTCCCACAGACAGGCGGCCTGTAGACAGGCGGCCCCCACGTCGCTTCGAGAGGCCTGCTGGAGAAGCTGGCGAGAAGACTGAGGGAGGAGAATTCTCAGTGGAGAAGTGAGTTCAATTAGTAGACATTTTTATTGACCAGGACCCATGTGTGTGTTGTTATACCTTGAAACATGAGGGTATCATTGGAAAATATGTCCTCCAAGAACTTTCATTTATGAGGCATTCTTTCAGTGCTTTCATACAGCAATCAACAAGTCATTTATGTCCTCGACCGGTGTGTGGGCGGTCAACAAGCTTGTCCCTACTGATGTGACTCTGGGCGAGAAGTTACATTTCCCAGTTCTCTAACTTTTATTTGGAAGACTACAGGAATTAATCGTCTCAAAAACAATGCCTGCAAATTTAATTGGAGAATTTAATTTCATTAATGCTGCCTAATTAGCACTTGCCGGCTAGCTGTGTTAACGTGTAACAATGTAACATGGAAGGCAATACCTGAGCAGCAAAAATACTTGATTTCGCTGTTCAAACATTGTAGCTACACAAGACTACTGAATAAATGCAATTGGAGCCTCTCACATTGCCCACAATCTATCAGAATCGAGCGAGCATCACCCAAGTCAGAGTGTGTACGTCCTGCCAGATGCTGTGATTTGAGTGGTGTTCTCTGTCCACAGGCCTGTTGGTGATAGGCCAATGAGGGGACGTGGTGGTGGCAGGGGAGGCCGTGGAGGCAGAGGACGGGCCATCGGTCGCAGTGATGGTTTTGACTCCCGAGGAAAACGTGAATTTGACAGACACAGTGGCAGTGACCGATCGTAAGTACATTTTGTTGTTTGTTTGGCAAATCCTTAATTTATACCCAATCTGTAAAAGACATGTATGCGTGTATGCATGTTGTTCTTGTGTCAAGCTTCTGGCTAAAGCAAATGTTGTTTCAGCAGCCTGAAGGGTGAGGAAAAGCGTGGTGGAAGTGGATCTCACAACTGGGGCACCGTCAAGGATGAACTGACGTAAGTGGTTCTAGTAATATGCAATACAATGGGACCCAAAGACACCATTATTGGTCGGTGCTAAAGTTTATTCCCAGGATTAAGTATTGTTTTTAGAGAGAACTGGGGTTTGATTAAGAGATGCATTCGGCCGGTGGGTTTTGGTGAGTGGGAATATTATGTGGCTCTAATAGTCATTTTCTCTTTTTATAGTGAGCTTGACCAATCAAACGTCACTGAGGAGAACCCCGAGGGAGAGGAGCATCCGCCTGCTGACTCTGAGAACAAGTAAGTTATATGTATTTTTTTGTATATTCTTGCCTGATGAGAATAAATCAAGAAATGTTGGTTTGCTGTAACTTTAGGGTAATGTAACCTGGTAAGTTGTAGCCTGAAATATCAGGGTTGTTAGTCAAAAATTGCTTAGGTTTTGTCTGGACTACATTGAATGCAAAACAAGCTGGTTTGATAGTAAAATTGAAATGAAGCCAAGGGACATTTGTGACATGACATTTTGTGTATCAGACACTAATACGTGTGTGTGTTGCAGAGAGAACGAGGTGGAGGAAGTGAAGGAGGAAGGCCCCAAGGAGATGACTCTGGATGAATGGAAAGCTGTGCAGGACAAGGAACGAGCCAAGGTGGAGTTCAACATCCGCAAGCCCAACGACGGAGCTGCATGGAGTAAAGGATATGTGCTGCACAAGTCCAAGAAAGAAGATGTGAGTTAACACAAAGCTTCTGCTCTCAAGTTTTACATTTCAGTTATGGTAATCATTTTGAATGGATTTGGCAAAATAGTTCAGATACGGATTAATACAAAGATTCAGTACCAGGGAAAGCCCCACCACTCCTGAGTTACAGATGCAATTATTCTGCGAGGCTTTCTATCCAATTAGGGAAGCTCTTAGAAGGGGGATCATTTATCATCTGTATCTCCATGGTTAGTTGGGTGGTGTTGGTGTGGAGGATGGAGCTATAGATGGCTTTGCTGTGGGAAGAAGCAAATAGAGGGATTGATACAGCGTATTAAGATGTTTATTTTCTTAACTGAATTGCAGTGTCTATAAAACTACAACAGCAGCTTTTGGTGTTATTTCAAATGATGCTTTTA
The DNA here is from genome assembly GCA_034670405.1 of Hoplostethus atlanticus. Lineage (NCBI taxonomy): Eukaryota > Metazoa > Chordata > Actinopteri > Trachichthyiformes > Trachichthyidae > Hoplostethus > Hoplostethus atlanticus. The sequence continues at coordinate 2,097,195 of JAXDDX010000046.1, read as the reverse complement.
CTCCTAATGTAGCAGCCATTGAATAACTTTCTATTGGTTTTTGTCCCCCTCTCAAACACAGGAGAAAAAAGTTGCTCTGATCGAGGCTGAGGTGGAAGAGACCCCCAAGGTATATCTAGACCCTTGGTGCAAATACCACATATGAAAAGCATCCATGTCAAGTAGCAAAACCCAAAACTCTTCAGCCGGTCTGAGGAATTTAAATTTAATTTGCCTGTTTTGCCATTTCAGGTAGAGGACGAACACCACTTCCGGAAGCCAGCCAATGACATTACGTCCCAGCTGGAGATCAACTTTGGAGACCTGGGCCGTCCAGGCCGTGGCCGCGGGGGACCCCGTGGTGGCAGGGGGGGCCGTGGCCGGGGAGAGGGCCGCGACCCTCGTGAAGGAGTCGCTCCTAGGCCGCCCCGTGGACCAAGGACTGACAAGGTGATTGGCGCCATTTAGTCTTGCAGTACTGTTACTCATGAAGTGTCTGGATTGGAAAATAAGCTTTTGCCTCATTTCACTTGAACTCCAGATTTCTCTAAATAACTTAGTGGTCAACGTACCTGTTGAGATGAGTGTTAATGATATAAACTCAGAATGGATCCTCAGTTCTTAAAAATTGTGGCATCGTAGTCTGTTGTCATGATACGCATCTTGTAATGGTCAGATTTTCTAACTCCTACTTTGTGTTCACTTTTCCTTCCAGCCAAGTGGTGTGTCTGTGCCCAATGTGGATGACCCCGAGGCCTTCCCAGCCCTGGCTTAAGCCCCGGCTGCTGTCCCTCAGGCCCACAGGAGCCCCCTAAGCACCTCCACTACGAGGCTTGCATGTTCCTGGATCTTTCAGCAAAGCGAATTGATGGAGAAGACTGTCATTACCTATGGCACTCAACTTGAGGACTGAATTTTACCCATTTAAAAAAAAAAGAAGATGAAAAAAACAAATGAACAAAAAAACAAAGAAAAAACAGAAGGACTTCTTGCTACTCTGGAGCAACTTATTGGTAGAGGTTTTGTACTTAGAAACAAAGTAGCAGGGATGTTTTCATACAGTATTTTTTTCAGAGGTTATGCATTGTCCATGGATACATTTTTGTAATTGCTGCTTGAAAATATGCATTTCCAAATATAAGTATAAGAAGAGAATCCTTTAGCTTGGGGTGTCTCATAGCTCGCTTGATTTGCTTCAAAACAGGCACTGCAGGGCGCCAACCCAAGCTCATAAGCTCTACCACACTGGGTATTTCTGATAAAGTTACTGCTTCACCCATTGAGATTTAAAGGACTTTTCTTTAGAACTGGGGTTTTGTTTTATATTTTCTAAAGGAGGGTCTATTCTTCTATGAACTTAGGCCTGTAAAGCTTGACTATTTTCATAAGAAATCTCTTGGGGGAGACCAATTCCGATGGTGCAGCTAGGACATACCTTGATCTTTGATCGAGTGATGATACCTACATTGAACGCATCAGTTAAACGGGGCCTGATCGTATTAAGGGTCTTTTGTATTGACATGTTCCAAAGGACTAATGATCACAAGGTGATTACTTCCCTAGTTTCACATGGATCCTGCGACATTCGTCAAGCGGATTGATTTACAGGTGAAAGTGTCTCCTTGTGTTCTAATTTACTTGTATTTGGGGTGCTATTCATTGCCTAATGTCTCTTCTCTTGCCCATTCCATCTGCTTTGATCACTAGCTATATACAGGTCAAATAATGCCTTGCTGTTTATTTTAATCCAAGATGAGACATGGAGAGGAGGTGTCTTTAAACAACTGAGATGTGGCTGTAGTCCCTTGGAGTCCCTCAGACATTCTCAGATTACTGTTTACACACTCCATCCAAGCATCCTGAGACAGATGTGAACTCAGCCCAGTTTCAGTTTGTTTCTGCACTCTGTTCTGTGCTGCTTGTTTTCTCAATGGTTGACTTGCCCTTTAGCCTCCACAGTGGCACCACTGCATAATCACTCTGAAAGAAATACAGTTGTTCATTGTGTAGAACAACTAAGTGCTCTACAGATGTGTGAATTCTAGCCCTGCTATTAGAGACCTCTGTCGGTAAATAAAGATGGTCGATTCATTTTTTTGCATTGTCGCTCTTTTGTTCTGTTCACACACTAGTAAAATCCATCCAAATGTACATCAACTAATTTGGGTTGGTTTCTACCTACTGCCACGTTTGCCCATATGTAAACTGCTGACATTATTCCTTGAGCTGTTTTGGGTGAGCACCTACATAGATTTGCTTGGATTTGACAGTTAAAAAGTTGGTGAGAGCAAGTGGTCACCTCCCATCACAATGTTTTGTTGACTTAGGTCCACAACACTTCCACAAGGCTAAACAATGGCCCCCAGACTCACCCACTCAACACTGATCAGAGCTGCTACTCTACGCTACCCTGTATCTCACCCAATGTCTCGTGTTGCCAAACACTGACGATTAAATAACCGACTATTAAAACTAATGAAAATAGCAGTTTAACTTTTCCCTTTTCAAGATAAAATGAGATTGCGGTAGGATAAAAGCATATAAATGAAAGGCAGGATACAGGTTTGCTAACCGCTATGTTAAAATATATGCATAGATCATTAGGCATGCAATGCTGCAAGTATCTCCTTCAGGATATGACCACACTGGAGAGTACCCTGAGGTAAGGAGAGGGCTTCCCACAGTAGATCTGCAGACGCCTCACAGCCGGCGATCATCGGAGCATATAAATTACAACATCTGGTAACTTGTGTTTTGTAGCCTGCATTGTTTATTTTGATTGTAGTATTGGTGTGTAACACCATTCTTAGAGATTGTACTGGTAATGCATGATATGGAAAAGGTTTAAATGAGTATTAAAATAAAAAATGATTACTGGAAGACTACAAGGCATGCTGTGTTTCAACCTGGACAGCAAAGAGGTAGTTTATGCACATCAAATATCCTAAACAGGTGTATGATCCACAAGGTGGAATAAAAAGATACCAGCACATTGGATTAATGCTCCTTTAGTGGTTTAGTCTGCAATATTTTCACCTTCATCAAACATTTGAGGTCAAAACATTCCTGAATAAACCACTAGGATGAGATTGATCCAGTGTTCTGGTATCTTTCGTTTCATTTTTCTTGTTTCACTGCAGAACCACAAATTCAGTTCATGGCCACCTCAACCGGAAAAGGGCCAGCTGCACTGTTTCATTCAGCCGGGTTTTCAGGGTTCCACTGACGATTCCCCAAGAAGCCACTGCAGTCGATTTTGACAGCATCCAGAGTCAACTTCCCCCCAAACACCAGAGGGTCCTTGAGGATGTTACAGCTGGGAAAGAAACCCAGCACATCCATACATTCTGTCTCATCCTCCTCATACTCTAGTCCATTTCCTGGCCCATCCGACGAGATGTAGTCGTCCGTCGTGTTCGTGTCCTGAGAGCTGTGTGTGTGGTCAGAGCTGTCCGAGTCATGGGAGAAGCTCTTGATATATGAGGTCTGAGTGTACAGCAGTGTGGCCTGCTCCGTCGTGGGGCTCGGGCTGAGTTGAGGGAGGAGTTGTGAGAAGGCATCGGTGGTGGCCACTTCAGGAATGGCGTTGTTACTGCTCTCCTCATGCAGCTCCTCAACCTCTGTGATATTAGGCTCCTCCTCCTCTGTTAGACTGGAGTTACTCAGCTGGAGTTGGAGGGTCTTCCTATCCTGTTGGCCAGGAGATACAGGATTGAGCAACATGGGTACATAAGTTTCATAATAATATAAAGAAAATTATTTGGAGTAAAATCACAGTTTATTCCCTGATCTATAAATACCTTCTCTTTGGCACATTCCCTTGCCCATTTGCTGTTGGCAGGATCAGGTACATCCTCCAGCATGAGGCAATGGAAAAACATGCACAGCCTAGGGGGACAGGAGAGGATCGTTAAAAGAGACGACACCGACACGTTTTGCAGCAACAGATCTCATATTTACTGCTGCTCGATTCACCGACTACAATTCTCATGTGTCTACTACAGAACTGAGACCAATAAAATAACGCTTTTAAAAAGTTAAAAAAAAAAATGTGTTGCTGTCACTTTAAGACTATTGCCTGTTGCTCTGTTACCTCTGCTTTACTGCTGAGATCTGCCACAGACCCAGTAGAGCCAGGACCAGGAAGGTGAATACGTACACTAGTGATAAGAATACTGGGCCCTCCGCTGAAACAGAGACAGGGAAAACACGTAAGGATACAGACTTCATATGGTGCTTTTATGTCGATTCTGGTATAGTTCACGTAGTAAAAAATAGAAAAACAACAGAAAACGTATCGGCTTTTATTTTTAGCTTTTGTCGGGTTTTTGGAAACAGTTACAGGTGGTCATTGTGAAACTTTTCAGTTTTGTTTGAATCTAGGCCGTAAACTAAAGTGTGATCATCGCTTTTGCTATTGCTGTTAGGGCAGCAGAATCTATTGCCGTTTTTAAAAATGGATCAAAAACCCATTTTGACTCTATGGCCTATCAGTGTGACTGATGCTCTCTGTTATAACGCGCTTGGTCTTTTTGTTTTGTTTAGCTTGTTTCTCGTTCTGTTATCTATTTCTTGTAAGGTGATATATAAATATAGCTGACTTTACTTTCCATCCATTCCACAGCAGGACAGCAAGACCAGACAATCTACTCTTGCAGATATGGAACTACACAAAGTCTGTTCTTAATGGTATTATGTACTCAATCAACGTTTCTCATATCCTGGAAAACATATCCTGCTGGAGCCTCAAAGAAAAAGTCAGCATTTCCATTACATATGACTCTGAAAGCTGCTTACACTGGATGAAGAACTTGACTCTTTCACCAGCAGGGCCCTCTCCGTGAGCAGTCCAAGCAGTCATCCACAGGATGTAGGAAGCTGGAAGCAGGTTCTTCAAGGTGTGCATCCTCTCTGATGATACTAAATGGTCTGGAATACAAATTCATATACAGTACAGAGTAGAAGAGCCATGCTGAGTAACAATAGAGTTAGCAGATTATCCTGCATCCCAGGAGTGCAAATGCAAACATTGTGTCTTATACAAGTTGTTCAAATCAAACGACAACCTCAGTGCATACAAACTCATACTGTTAGTGCCGAAAAGCGTTGCTGGATGGTAAAATTGTACTTACAAGAGTTTTGGAAATTGGAGTCCTCATTGTTTGTTATATAGATGGTATAATTGGTAATGCATCCCCTGCGTTGTCCCCTTGGCACCTCTGTCCAGGTCACTGTCACGCTGTCTCCCTCAACCTGCTCTTGGACAGACGGACCCTGTGTTGGGGCTACAAACCACAAGCAGGATGGATGTAAAAAATAACATTTGAAACAATGTCATACAGTAAGTAACGCCATCGCTCCATTTCGTACCAGTAATCTTTTATGTTTGCTAGAGTTGTGATGCCTGTGTGATGGTGTGTAAATGTTGGTGTGTAAAATAAAATAAAATAAAATAAAATAAAATAATAATGATAATAATCCTAACAATAATAATGTTGTTATTATTATTTAATTAAAAACTATTTAATTAATACCACTAATAATTCCCACATGTGAATCACTCAGACACTGTTTCAGCTCCTCTCAGCTCTTACCTGACTTCGAAGTGCTCACACCCATGAACCTGACTGTGCCCACTGAGTTCTCATAGAAGACATATACTGCTCCCTCATAGCACTCAAATGGCTCCATGTCTGTAGAGGAGATTCAGAGAGGTAGCCCAAGAGAAAGGCGGCATACGGCAGCAAAGAAGATTAGGAGATTAGGGTAGGAAGAGAGAGAGAGAAAACATGTGATGGTCAACAACTGCCTTGAAAAGAAGTGGATATCAGGATGTCATTGCCACCACCAGCCTCCAGTGTGTGTATGTGTGGGGATATGGATACACACAGGCCATGTGGGTACTCGCCAGGAACAACTAACTCCCTGATGGTACCAGCCTCTACTCATGCCTGTTAGTATTATTGAGCTGTTAATAGATCCCATTTCACAGTCGGAGAAATTGCTACTTAGATTTGGTTCACCGACAATCTAAGAGTACATATGAATCTATGAGCAGGGGGCGACTCTGTACCCCGCTAGCTTAACCCCACCTCTTCACCTGTATCTGTCTCTCCTCATAATGTACCTGTAATGACTGCATGGGTCTCATTCCTGCCAAGTCTTAACCACTGGAGCTCTTGTAGCTTGTGTTCTTCGGGGTACCACTCCACCAGATATGCAGTGGGTTGAAATGCAGTTTCAGGCTTTCTCCAGGAGATGGCAACACTGTGGTTGTTTACCGTCACACTCACACGCACATCCTGAGGATGTTTGCCTGACAAAGGGGGGAAAGAGGAGTATGTTACCTTTTTGTGTACTTTGTGTTCTTTTTGAGTACTTTCTTTTTGAGTACTTAATCTACCTACCTTTACTTGATGAGAGAATCGTATGCATAAAGGCACAATTAAAAGATACTATCGACATCTGAGTGAGTTAACCTCTCAACGAGACTGCACACCCAGAAAAAGTTGCAAATTATTGGTTCACAAAACAAAAAACAAAATGACATTTGGGTTTTCACCAAAATATTGTGGTGGCACATGCACAAGCATGAAAAAAAGGAGTACATGTTTTACCTCTTTTGTGAAGGACGGGAATTATGGCAGGAGGGGAGAGGCCTTTGGAGTTGCGAGCAAACAGAGTCACCTCACAGTTAGCACAGGACTGGACGGGAGAATGACTGGCATTGGCACTGATTGTACTGGTGGAGATCCTTCCTGTATTGAGATTGCGAACTTCGATCATGTACTCCACAATCTTCCCTCTAGCGTGGAAATCATTCAGCTTCTGCAGTCAGACAAGTATTCTGTATTAGCCTCATAGAAAATGTTTTATTTTCACTTTCACTTTTAAAAGTACAATGTTAAGTCCACCACCCTTCAACAGTCTTGACATTTGCACTTGTTGATCACATAAGGACTAGTATAGAGAATAAATAAACAAGGGATTGAACAAACTCCCAGACAGACTGCAGGTGGCATTCACACGTGCCTGGGGTCTTTGTAAGCAGGCTCACAGATTTACACACTGCAAGAATCGTGTTGAAAACCCATCATTTCTGTTAAGCTCTTCTTCTTCTTTTTCTTGTAAAGTGAAACTGTGGTGTCTGGACTGGGGTTTCAGTAACCTCTCACAGTTTTCATGTGAGATTAGATGAGTGTGTGTGTGTGTGTGTGTGTGTGTGTGCGTGTGTGTGTTTGGGGTTGTACCACACCTCAAAAGTGGTCAAGGTTTGCCCTTTAGTTTGTGTAGAACATACTAGCGAAGCGACCAGATCAGAAGGTGCAACTATGGCTAAAACACTATACGCCCACACACAGACAAAGGCTGAGAAAAAGGGGCGGGCGAACACTGACAAAAGCTTTCTCACAGTACAGTGGTGTTATGTGTATTATCGTACGCCATCATTCATCATTTTCATTAATGAACAATGCGCACTCAGAAAAAAAAAAGCCGCCAGGAGAAAGAGTGCAGTTTCCTCTGACTGAGGGGTTTGAATGTTGCCTTACCTTCCAGTAAACAGTCATGGGATTGAATTCAGACCGTTCAGCATACCACACATCCAGCTCTTTGGCAGGGGCTGCAACACAGCAGGACTCATGAGTGAGAAGTTTGGTACTGTCACAGTTTTAACTCTGACTTCATAGAATAAATGCACTGATGCTGACATGATCCGAACACGTGAATTGTGTTGTACAAGTATTTGAGTGAATGAAATATTTACTTCTCTGATAGGTTATTATATATTATATTATATATTATATATTATTATTTCATCCATGCTGTCATGCTTTGAATCCTTCAAAAGTGACATCCACTTTGCAGCTCAGTTACAGGCAGCTATGACTAATAAGTCCAAGTAACCTCATACTTTTTGAATCAATGAATACAATGACATCTAATCGATACCTGAGACTGATTGAAAATGAGGAAGATCCAGCTAAGACACGTTGCAGCAACCAATAAATGGCTAGTTAGTGTGCCTAGTTTTTGGTTTGTGAATTATTACCATGTTGGGAGAATGAACATCATGTCATTTTATTTATCACTCTCTTCTCATGTGATGCATTTGCAATAAATGATTGAAAACCCTAGCATAGCACCTGACATAGGAAATGGGGTTGGGGTTTTTTTTTCCACCAAGACGCACACTTTAACACCAGCACAGAGGTCACAGTAGCAGCAGATGCATACAGTATATGGCAGATATATGATGACACAGTGGGAAAGTTAGGGTCACCATGTAAAGTCTAGCTGTAGGAGAGCTCAGATAGCAAAGACGTCAGAACTGTGTGGAAAACTGTTGCCACCTCTCTGACCAGAGACTGGGTCTGACTCAATGATGAGTGAATACACGGAGGACGTTCAGCTATTCAGAGTTTAAAATATCTATAGTGTTCTATAGTCTATAGTGTTTGATTGTTTCATTAATGGAGCCTTGACCAAAGCGCTTCGGCCGCTCAAATTCAGCCATCAGACCTGAAGTGGGGCTTTATCCGTGCTGATAGCGAAAAAGAGAGATTGAGAAACAGATGCACATGCACACTTTCCCGACACATGCTTTACGCAACGAAAGAAAAGGCGGCATAATGTTGCATGTACGGTTTCTAGTATGCCATCACACCAACGTCTGCTGCTATAGGTATTCGTGGAAAGGTGGTGATCTGTTCTCTGTACCCAGATGTGCGTTCTTTCAGCGAGTACTTCTCAGGTTCAGGTGACTGTAGAGACAGATGCATATCTTTACACCATCTGTGTTGCGAACATCGATACTTTCCGAGGCCCCTTCACATGTTTCTCTCTCTAGACTCAAAAACTGCATAACCACGAAGACTCTAATACAGCATGCTGGTTATAGACCGTTCAGTGTAGTGCATCAGATATACTGTGGGCAATTAGCGGTGAACTGATAGTTGCCCAAAGGAAAGGAAGCACTACTGATTCGGTGTAGATAACATACCACAAGATCTACAGACATATAGACGGAACCAGCAGGGCTTTCATTCAGGAAGTGCAAGCACAAATAAAAGTAGGTCTTTGAACAACCTCTGAGAGAACGATAGGTTCAAATACTTGGGCAGGTAATGTCCTTACCTTCCTCCTGAGTCCAGTTTGAGATGTTTGTGCTCCACTGACTCCACAGTCCAGTGCTGAATTTGGCTCTGGCTCTGAAATAGTACAGCCTGTATGGCCCCAGAGAAGAGATCTGGACCCTTACTGGACTCGTCTGCCCACCCTGCAAATCACAACACATCTATTTTCCACCTATGTTCCTAATGTACATTTTACACAGGCAAAGTCTGAGCAGTACATATATTCATTTGAACTTATTTTCATCCACCCTCAAGGCCAACTCACAACGATCTGCCTGCAATATTGTGCCACATTAGATTACACTGTAAGACAAATTGCTAAAGACTGAAAGGCCCAATTTCAGTTTATGTCAGAAGCTCCTGCCATATTGTGAGTCCATCTCTGTGCACAACAGCCTGTCACTTGAAAACTCAGTCATCTGCCTCTGGCTTTGAATCAACAGAGAGGCCTTGTGGTTTGAGCTTTCAAGTAAAACTTAGCCAACCTTAGACCATAACTGAGGTCTGAGCTACATTGTGTTTGTACTGTACAGCAGGGAGCTCTTACAGAATCTGGATGGGTCCTCCATGCCTGTTGTTCTGTACTGTATTGGACCTCTAGGTGTTGAGTCCTTGGGGACTGTCCCACCTTGACCTCACAGACCCGGGAGGAGCATTCAACTTGGCCAAGGACAGGGGGCGATGGCATCACTGTAGGACCAGAGAAGATGGAGAGGACAGAACTCAAATCTACACAGTTAACAACACTGGAGAACATGGTCAGATACATTAAAGAGAAATGGTGTATTTTTAAAAAGCAGGCAACTGTCACAAGAAAGATAAACCACACGACGCTGCAAACACAAGCAGGGTGCTCAATGCCCCAAGATCACTGAGAAAACTGCTAAGATTCAATTGATTCAATCGGTTTTCACAACTCACTGCATCCACTGTTAATATATCAGTGGACAGGAGGACGAAGAGGCATCATCAACCAACAGTGTAACCTGAATGAGTAGCTAAAGAGCAGGAAGCATTTCACTGCAAAGCTGGTTTCATATTCTATGCAACAGCAGTCAAGTATCTTGCAAAGGCAAAATCATAAAGCATGACGATGTATGTAAGTGCGTCGAGGATGATCGATGCTGTGTCTTACCAATATCACGGAGTGTGAAGTTGAAGGTGGCGGACCGTACAGAGCCCAGTGCATTGTGGGCTTGGACCCACACAGAGATCCCCTGGACAGAGCTGGACACGCTGACATTAGCCGACAGCAAGTCAGATCCCTTACTGGAGCCTTTGTAGGAAATGGGCCCTTCTGTTTGGTCTCCAGATGTGGTCCTCACCCTGGAACACATGAGGCTGATGTTTCATGTGACAGCAGCTACAGGCTGTATAATATTAAACTGCACGTCAAACTAAATGTATTGATTTAACACTGTTGATATTCAGCAAATAACTTGCTCTTTGTGTGTGTGTTTCTGTGACGCCTCAAAAGTTTCCCTTTCTCTTTCAAACTCACCACAGCTTTGGATTATTCTCAAGATAAGTATCCCTTCCTCTATTCCATGTACAGTCCACTAGTCCTCCTTCACCATTTACGGCATGCTGGATGCACTTTATGTTTTCAGGAACATCTGGTGGGTCTGGAGGACAAAGAAGAATGAAACAGCTATACCCAGTAGAGAACTTAAAACTAATGATCAGGCCAAACAAAGCATTTAATAATCCATAGCTTGTATTTGAAGACCAAAATGCTATAAATCCATTTTGAAATAAGATCACCACCATTCATCAGTCAATAAAGCACAAGCGATTCTATCTACAACATAACCATTCTGTGAGCAAAGGTCTTAAGTTGGTTAACATTAATAGTAATCCATAATGTGCAATCAGTCATTTGGTAAGAATATAATCAGCTTTTCAATTGGTGGATTGGTTGATAAAAGTGTGTGAAGATAAGCTGTCAATGCCTTTGGTGTGTAAAAACAAGTTATTTTTAGTCCTGAGGTCACAGACCCCAGGCCTGTTGTCACACTATGCAACTTATTTCAGTCCGCTTTGGTCTGAAACTTCACACAGCAAAGAAGAGAAAGCAGAACCATCTATGCTTCTTTGTGCTGCTCTTGGACAAATATTATTCTTGACAAATGAAAGCATGATTACTATGTCATGTGTTATGATCCTGTGAGTATCCCATCATGATGCACTACACACTGAAAAGCACCCTGCACATCATTTTCCCCCTTCTGTTAAAGATACAATGCAAAATGTATTTAGCAATCTAAATATTGGGTATATTCATAGAAGTTCTTGAATAGTTTGTAAATGTAAAATAAAATTGGTGAAGATACTGGTCTGTTGCCGCTGACAAATTAAGCCCCAAAGCACATAGAAAAATTCAGGTGTCAATCTTAAACATTTCCATACAGAAAAACGTCTTCAATCCGATAAATCACAATATAAAGAAAACCTGTTGAGTGTTTCAACAGGGGATTGCGTTGGGTTTAGGACTGGTAAGCAGAGCTGTAGACGATCCCATACTCACATCCAGTGCGGATATCTAGTCCACAGGGGTCAAGTGCTGGTCGACAGTTATTACACTGGCAGCTATATGTTCTGTCTTTTGTTATGTTCTCCACGTCGAGGTACAGGGTTGTAGAATTGAATTCTTTGTGCTCCTGTGGCTTGTAGGTATTTTCTGCATACATGGATCCTTTGCACTTGCATTTTAAGGTGCAGTACACCACAAAACTGGAGCCTCGTTCCACCTCCAGTCCAGCGCTGGACCATATAATGCATGATTTATGACCTGGGGGGAAAATAATGTGTGGTGATTTACACATCGCTGGTTTGCCTTCTAGTCCTTTGACATGTGGATGTACAGTGACACTGTAACGTGAATTCTTGATTTGTTGAATTTTTTTATTTTTTTTTTGAATTTGTAGTTACCCTTACTAGTAGTCCTATAATCCATTTTAGAAGGATGGTATACATATGTCAAATAAACTCCGCACAGCATGTATTGACGTTTCTCTGTTAAGACCTTTAACCTACAACCTATAGGCATATTATAACATTATTATAGTGATACCATAGGAGCCACACTGTGAGCCACTAGAGGAATATTATAGGAATGTTACTTTCCAACAAAATAGAGCCTAGACATCTACTTCGCCTGACTTTATAAAGTTATCTCTAATAATTATATAGACAGACGGGCAGACAGACAGACAGAGAGGCAGACAGACAGATATTATACAAAACCTTACAGAACTTACCTATGCAAAACTGTACGGCCAGTACAGTGATGACAGTAAGGATAGACCATGTTTGGGGTATTGTAGCCATGAGTCATCCGTTACTGGCTTGTGTCTCTCACATGGCCACACGAGTTACTAATGTATCTTAAAACAAACACAGGCAAACAAATGCATGAGGACCAGTCGCGTTGTGGAGAAAAATCACCTCCGGTCTGGTCGGGAAGTCTTTCTAATTCCCATCGATTCACTTTGTTGTCTGTGGAAACCGTTTCGTGCTCCACAATGAAATTAAAGTTTATTCCTGATTATGATGATGAGGACAACATCTAACAGTGTGGACGGACCACTAACCATCATAAATGTTGACGGTATGAACGAAAAACAGGGAAGACTACTCACCAAGACATCCCGTATTAAACTTTCTTGTCTCCTGCGCTATTTGAACGCTCAGCCCATCATCAAAACTCGTCTCAGACATCTTGACTCCCAGCAGAGCTTCCAGACTGACAGGACGGCTACGCTGCGCGAGCACTTCTGCTGCGATGATGACAAACTAAAGCCTTTCTCAGTTCACCAGGAAAAGCTTCAGAGCATGAAGACTGAGCTCCTCCTGTAATATAGGTGATGTACAGTGATCTATAATGTATTGAGTCCCCGAAGAAAACCTACAATAACATCCATATAATATAATATAATACAGGGAATATTAGTGTCTAGTAGTGAGTTTATAATGATATTAATACTATTTTCTTTACCTTCTAGGGTGTCATATTGCTATAATATTCATATTGGGACTTAAAAGTCTGCATAGTATCCTTTTAAAGATTACTGTAGTATTTAAGGATTTAAGAAAGAATATTTTCAGTAGCTTCACACTTCATTTAATTCACAAGTGTCTTAATTGTGTCCTTAAACTGCTGTGCACATACAACAAGACAAGACTGTGGACACAGGTTTATCACATACAGCCTTACATCCCATAGGGGATTAAATCCAAGGACAGATTGATTCAAAGCTTGATTCAGGAAAATCACCAAACTGATGTTCAGATCAGGGTTTGGAGTCCATGACACCTGTGAAAGGGGCATCTAGCTACAAACCAATCTCAGACTTTTTTCAGTATCATATTACCATGCAACCCCAACCCTCTTACATACTCTAACATATCCTGGTGTGGTACAGCCAGGGACTTTCCCCTGGCACACTGTTGCCTTCCTTCAGCAACAAGCCACCTTCATAAGGACAGTAGTGGGCTTAAAATAACGTACTTGATGTGACGTGATCGATGTCCAAAGAACTACAACAAATCTCAACAACAGCTGTGAAATATGAGATTATTTTCAAAGTTGATTCACAAGGTGAGGCTCATCAAGATGTCTGACAAGTTCAGTTAGTGTCAATAAAGCGAGAGAGACAACCTCCCTGGGAATTTGATAATTCTTGATTTGAGATCTGTAAGGGGGAAGTGAGACTGCTCTCTCAGGAAGTTATAAAAAACGTCTTTTAACTGCAGGTGCTACATGGGTAGGCACTTAACAGCAGGTCTAGGAGCAGATTACTGTACATTACTATTAGGAGGGAAGCCCCAAACTGATTGCAGTTGTGTTTTGGACTAATCACTGGCTGAGCACAGGCTATAATAAGTAGGGTCACAGAGGTCACACCCTAATACTACAATGGTTCATACAGGACACACGTGTACATTACGATTAATGTATTTATTATATTAATGTATTATATCAAATGGTATATTTTCAACATATGGTTCAACATGATTATAGTGGGAAAATTGGAAACTACTACACAATTATTATAGCAACAGTCAATCAAAACTCAACATATTACTCAACATTTCTTGTTTATTGAGGTCTGGATGATTATAATCAGTTCTTAATAATGCCATTGATTGTAGTCACAGATCATTGGCAGCAGGAGGTTTCTCTGATTACTGAAGGTCATTGAGTCACTGAGATCAGTTGGAGAAAACATTTCCATTTAAAACTGTTGAAATAATGCATTGAAATGTCCTCGGCTTAGTAGTGCAGAATCCCGTTGACCTCGTTCCCTCTGCCACGGTGTCTCTCAGGTTGCGTCTAGCTGTGGGCGCTGTTGAGAGCTGCTACCTGAGGGAAATAACCACTAATCAGTGTTGTCTCAACCATGTAGTGAGACAGAAAGCTGTCTGCCTCATTGGGAGTCACTGTTTCACTCTGTTGCAAATCCAGAGAAGTGGTGCCCTCCTCCCACTCACTCCCACTCTCCCCAAGCAAGAAGTCTCTATTGAACATACGTGTTGTCTGAGGGGTTTTAGGCCCTAAAAGGCCACTACCAGAGCTCAGAGTAAGTCCCAGAGATGAACTGGAGAAATCCACTTCCACATTGGAGAGCAAGCCTCCCACTAATCCTCCAGATATAAGGGAGCATCCGTCTCCCTGCTCCCAGGCTGGTACCTGCCTCTGCTCTGCTCTCTCCTGCAGCTCCTCTTTGTCCTCCCCTTGTGGAGCCGAGGTAGCTATCTGGGGTTTGTAGCCAACATGTTCCAGCGACCTCTCCGAGAGCGTTGATCCAGCATCTGCCGTTTGTGATGTTGCCTCCGCCGTGGCCTGTCCTGGCCCAGTGTGGACCCCTTCTATGTGCATGGTGGGGTACAGGTCCTCCTCCTGGGAGATCTCGATGGGGGACAGCGGAGGGTCACTGCCGGTGGACGACGGCAATAGTTCAAAGCCACTGTCCTGCTGGGGTCCAAAAGAAAACACAGAACACACTTGACTGAATCAACTGAACGACTGAAAGTGGTAGATGGCTAACAATGCATTATTAAGAAAGTTCAGAGGACAAACATCTCTCATCAAGTCTCTCATATTAAACAGAAGCAGTTAACAAAGTTGTTGACATCAAAACAAAGTAGGATGCTGTCAGAGTGAAAGCATGGAGGGCTGACCTGATGAAGAAAACAATGACCAGTCATAGTGGAGCCAATTCATTTCTTGTATTACACAGAATGAGGGAAACATGAACGTCTAAACAGTTTGTTTCAGTAGCTTCTTTAGATTACCGTCAGTAGTTTGATGGCATTACTGTTTCCAGGTTTTGGTAAATTTTCAGCAAGCCAGGCAGGTCCCAAGGATATACATTTCTGTTTGACCCTGCATGGGAAGACAAAGGACATTTTAAAAGGCAATACAGTTTAACATTATCACATGAAGTAATGATGCTGCATGCACTATATATATATATATTGTATATATATTGTATATATACAATCAATCATAAACAGTTTTATGCCACAGTCTCGATAGTAATTAAAGATTATTCATGCTTAAAACAACTCAATGTGTGTATTATTAATGACGACAATCTCACAATGCACAAAGTATATATGTATTCCTAGTATTCCTAGTATTCCTAGACTAAAGCCACATATCTGATGTGTTGCTTAGTTCACATCTAGTAAGACGTTGGTCACTAGGTTTAAGTTTCCATTCATCCGTTTTGTAGCTGGATCTTCCCTCTTTCTGCCAACTGCTGTGGTGTGGCATAGCATGAAAGCAGAGGTGGTTAAACCACAGTGGCATTCACCCTGTCCCAACGGTTACTAGTAAAACAAAACCTATGTACATTCAACAGTTGGAGCACAAAGATACAATGATTACAATCAACCGTGTTACTGAAGAAGACCTCAAAATGCATCCCAACAGATTTCCTACATGTCAGAGCACTATTTAAGCACCTTAAGCAGAGACCATAGTGTGATTGTAAGTTACCTTTTCCTCACACAACTCCAGCACAACAAGTTGGCTATGATCAGCAGGAAGAGGGTTGCAGTGAAAACAAACCCGGCCACCAGGCCAACTACAGCAGAGCAGGAGGGAAAGAAACAACACCTCAGTATACAAGTTTAGATGTCAGAGAGGCAAAGAGAGTTCTGTTTTATCTTCACACTTCTCCTTACTGACGCTCAAACAAAATGAAAGGGAATCATGGTCATAATAACTAGACTAGGATATACTAGGACCACCAAATACTTTCAAAACACAGACTACTGGCAATAAGTTGGTGGGTGTAGTTTTAATGGGCATAACATGCTAGCGGGCGACTGACCGGCAGGGACTGCAGGCTGAGAGGAGATCAAGATCCCCCGAGGTCCTTCTCCTGCTGAGGTGGAGGCAGACAGACAGACAGACAGAGCTCCTTCAGGACAGTCCAGCGACATCTCCCTGTGCCCAGAGCCAGACACGCTCACTGGAGAGGAGCAAATGACCATCAGGCTTTTCTCTATTAGGACTGTGCAATTCATTTTATCAGAGGGGGAATTCATTATTTTGATATTGTGCAGAATTCAAGGTCTACAAATCAAGTTGAACATTGGAAAAATATTTTGATGTGTTCAAACTTTACCAGTTGTACACATTAACATCCCATTCCCCCCTAAGCTATGATTTTTTTTCATTTGCTGAAGACAAATATATGTGGAAAAGGGTGTGTTCAAATGTATCCCTATGAGACAATATGAGTTTTTGTCAGTGTTGTGCAACAATAATCCCTATTAGGGACATCATCCGTTCAGTCTATTGTATGTTTTGGGATATAAGTAACTGTCAAACAACAGCATGATCATAAGAAACATATTACAAACTCAGGATAAAATTTGAGAGTAAAATAAAATGACATTATGTATCTATGTATAACTACTCAAGAAGTTCCATAAATGGTGAGTGAATGTGCATGTGTGTGGGTGCATGTGTGCACGTAGCCATGTGGCTTCGTATGCACTAAGCTTCCTGTTGTGGTCAAAGTGAGTTCTAGAAAATTCTATGATTCACTGAATGCACCCGTTTAACCATTCCTGGTCTACAATGATGCCAAACAGGCATTTACACAAACTGATAGACAGAGTCAGTTACATCACTGGGTTTGGATACAACTCAAAGCTATAACAGTCAGGTTATCTGCTAGATTAGTCTCCAAAAACATAAAATATGAATTCATACAACAATCAACCAACGACTAAAACATTAATATATAGCATTCACATTTCACTAGATTACTGGAACTGAGAGCTGAAAAACCCTGCTGATGCACTGTGGGTTTGTGGGAGGAGAGTATCAATGGGATGACAGGTACACACTTTCCATTATGTAAGAGTGCAGTGTACTAAACATATGCATAGTACTGCAAAATATTTTGTCACAGTCTTGCATATACATGGGCTTGCCATGAAGCCTTCTCATGACAAAGGGTAATGCTGCAAACGGTAGTAAAGTGTTCCCCGTGTAGCACAGGCTTCTTGATGTACAAGAACAGGAAATAACTCACAGCGAAACTGTAGAGTTGTGTGCTCCACAGTTAGTATGTTTTAAGGTGCCGGTACATGCAGAGAAAATAATGCCTGGGGGTCAAAAAAAGGTCTCCCATACAATAAATACCCTTAAGATCAATTACATTCCAATTTCTTATTTTGACAGAGCAGGTGAAGCTCCTAGCTCCACACTTAAAATTAAAAAGCAGCAGAAAGAAATCAGTCTTACAGTTGTACTATGCTATTATGTGTTGTACACTTGCTCGCAAACAAAAGACACACACACACACACACACACACACACACACACACACACACACACACACACACACACAGGACACACAGGGACACAGGGACACAGCACAGGAGTAAAAATCCTCACTCCGGTGTTCTGTGTGGCTGAAGTCTAGTCTCCGCAGGTAGATGGTGTAGTTTGTGATGAAGCCTCTCTGCTGGTCTACAGCCAGCTCCTCCCACTGGATCAGGATCTGTCTGGCCTCATGGACCAGTACTGACACCGTGGGACCAGACGCTGGCTCTGGAACACAGAAAGAGCGAGCGGATCGTAGGTACGCCAGGCATGGGATGTAGTAAGTATTTACCCATTTCATGCATTGCCTGAATCATGCATAGGTAGCTAGCGTGCAGTGTGCTAAACTCAGACACTGATATCAGGTGTAATTTATAGGATGTTTGCAGTTGAAGTGGACGAGTGAGTTAGAACCTTACTCTGTTCCTGGGAATAAACCAGGCCAGATGATGGGTCGCTCACGCCCCTGGTGGTCACAGCGTACAGAGAGACATTATACCTCACACCTGCAGTCAGACCTGAAACAGTACAGTTATGAATATGAACCCTCAACCGTCAAATGATGGAAGAATACACAAACTAACGTGATACCCCAAATGCCCACTAGAGGTCACTGTTTGATCTCATTTGAGGCTCTTGTGTTTGTTTTGCCGCTAGTATTCAGTACCATGTGAGAGAGAGTTTATTTTATAACAGAAGCCATAAGAGATGAGGTGAAACACACAGCTACCTTTGTGCCTGACTTTACCTGTGATATGTGCGGTGGTTTGATCTTTGGCCACTCTTTGCCAGTGTAGCTCTACAGGTCCACTTGTCCATTCCATCACATAGTACAACAGTTCTCCGCCAGACCTTGACCTGTGCTCAGTCCCAGGCCACGACCAGGAGACGACCACAACGCTGGCATTACCTGCAGAGGCCAACTTTCTCACAGCAGGTCCCGAAACACCTACAGTTAAGACACCAAAGAAAGAAACAGGATTACGCCTCATTTTGCTTCATGTTCAAGATAATAAAAAAAAAACTCCTGCAGGTCGTCCAATACACAATGTTACTGTACCTGAATGGCTGAGTGACACAACAGCAAGTGGAGATTTCCCATATGAGGTGACGGCACTGACACGCAGTGCCGGGACCTGTGGTGATACCTGAATTGAACACCGGCTCACAGCAGCAGGACAGGTGACTTCCTGCTTCTGACTATAATCCACGAAGATTGCATACTGTTGCACCTCACCACTGTAATCCCACGGAGGCAGAGGCTGGGGGGAAAGTTTACTCAAATCCATCATTAAAAGTTTACTAATATACAGTAAGTATGTTTTATTTACTTTAGGTGTGTAACCCAATCACTATCAGAATACTGTAAATTACATGTGGTTCTCAATCTGCTGTATATGTGTCCATGTGAAAGCCAGAAGCATGGCTCAGTCATGTGGTAAAACATATGCAAGTCAGTGAAAAATTAATGACTCATTCAATGTAGAAACTCCTGCAAGGAAGGTGAAGTTATTCCCTTTTTCATCCAAACATAACACACGTTACCTTCCACAAAACAGTCACATTATGCAGCCCAGTTGTCTCCCTGGCGCCCAACACCCTCCAGACATGCAGCTGCTGAGAAGGACCTAAAGATCAATTTGACCACAAGTTACTGGTCTCAAATATAATCCAGTTCAAGTTAACTCGCCTTCACGGTAAACAAGACCTTTTAGGAACATTAAGTCAGGTTGTGAACTTGCCTTTGCCAGGGCTTTTCCTCCTGGCAGATGGACTCCATTTGCTGCAGAGGGGCCTCTTGCTGGACGGGGGCTTGGTAGGGGTGAGTCCTAATGTTGCGCAACATGCCCTGATCTGGAACGCATACTCTGTCAACGGCTCCAGGCCATCCACTCTTATCAGGCCATTACCGAGCTCTGTTCCCTCTCCCACTACCTACGCAAAAACATCAGATTAGTTTACCTGCGTGCTGTGCTTTCTTGCTAAATATCAACTGAAAACCGTGAAACTATTGAGGGCGTGTACCTCTACCACGCAAAGCAGTGGCTAGTTTTTGTAAAATCATTTTACCCAGGATCCATTATCGGTGCTGAGCCTGATGTAGGATCTGAGATGCTCTGAGGACTCTGGGTTTTTCCAGTGCAACATGGCCGCTGCGGAGTTATTCCAAAACTCTATCTGCTTAATATGAGGGGTCTCTGGTATTACTGCAAAACAAAAGAACCACATCGGCTTGTCAATCATCTATGTAAATCAGAGTTCCTCAA
Organism: Hoplostethus atlanticus; assembly: GCA_034670405.1. Classification (NCBI taxonomy): domain Eukaryota; kingdom Metazoa; phylum Chordata; class Actinopteri; order Trachichthyiformes; family Trachichthyidae; genus Hoplostethus; species Hoplostethus atlanticus. Next base: position 2,076,964 of record JAXDDX010000046.1, on the reverse strand, counting down.
ATCCGGGCCTCGGGGTCCAGAGTGCAAAATGACTCCAATGCAAATGTTACACACCAATAACCAGAAGTTGATTTCTGGGTTAAAAGATCAGATGCTAAAAGTTCTCCAACATACTGAGAAGGAGTGCTGATGTGGTGAGAGAAGTATTCACTACAAAGAGATTGCGAATACAGAGAAACTGATTTGCTGGAAAGAAGGTCAGATTAGTCAAACTGCGATAGCATCTAGAGCAACTGTCTAAAAGGGACAGCTCACAGGAAGATTCACTTACTGAGAGGAAATTACTACAAACTGGTTTGGATTAAAATAATTCTAAAAAGAAAAAAAAGACAAGAAAAAAATAGTGTGTGTGAGTGTGAGTTCCCATCCTGTGTTTTTTGTTTTGTTTGTTCTCCCCTCCATGTAAAGCGTCTTTGGGTACTTAGAAAAGCGCTATATAAGTCCAATGTATTATTATTATTATTATTATTATTAGTATGGTGTCGCCCACAGTAAGAAATTTCCCACCTACCTACTACTTTTAATTATATGCTGAAGTATTTTATTTCACCCTGAAATGAGTTTTTGATAGTGGGACTGCCAGTATGTGACTGCAAAAGATGATTTTGACATGTTTTAGATGATGCTGTAAATGGTTTATTTACCTTTGTAATATCTGTAAACATTGGGGTAAGATAGACCTGTATTTTATGTTACCATGGGTTAAGAAAGCTCCAAAGAAAAGGATTTGTGTGTGCAGGCTCAAAAGTATACAGTTAGAGGTGAGAGCTTACCTACATTCTTCACGCAGAGGATGTAGGGATCTGACTTTGATGCGCCAAAGTGGTTGTAAGCAGTGATACTCAGCTGGTACTGTACATTTTCATCCAACACTGTCCGCGGCACAGTGAGTTCTCCAGTAGCGTTGATCCAGTCATAATGTACTTGGGTTCCATTCTCTCTGTTTATAAGGCATATATTAAAGATGAGGGTCGGCATCCCTTCAGCTGGAGATAAGCTGTTGCAGAAATTGTGTGTACGCGTTACAGTGGCAACATACGCCTGGACAACGAGGCTTCATTTCAACACATGCACAGTAACACAGTACCTGGTGACTGACACGTTATAGGTAGTGAATATATGTGTTTCTCGTCCCCTGTTCCACGAGCAGTCGATTACATCCGAGTTCCTTGACGTTTGACAGCTGATGTCAGTGGGCTTATCCGGAGGGACTATAAGGGTAGAAGAAGGAGAAACACAATCACATCTCATCTCACTGCCTCTCGCTGTTACATATCACTGGACAATTACAGAAAACCATGATCAAGGTACAGTCATGAATCTTACAGACATACAGCATAAGAGCCTTAGGTTATTGTCAAAACTACTGTACTTGTTTTTTTGCTAGACAACATAGTGTACATACGTCCACCAAGGAGGTTCAGTCCACAGACTGTCCTCACCTCCAGCCCATCTACCCTCTTGCAGATCAGTATGGATTTTGGGCTGCTGACTTGGGTCAATCTGAATCTCGCCGTGGTACAGTTGAGTCTCTCCTCCGGCTCCAGGGTCTGGCCATTCAGCTCTAGGACCAAGCTGAACCTGGAGGTGAGTCACATAACAGGTTCCAAGCAAAACTATTAATCTCAATAGGCTTCTACAGGAGAACATGACACAACAGAACAACACTGTGCTCTGTGCTCTCTGTTCAGTGTATTTATATATATATATATATATATGTCATGTCATGGCTATACCATTCCCACCTTCTGTAACAGGTTTGCTGTGTGGTGTGGCAGTACACCGTCAGGTCTGAGCCCATGAGGAAGAGTGGAGCCGGCTCCACCGTCAGGTAGCCGAGGCAGTCAACCTGAATGGCAGCCAGCAGGGAGCAGCGGACGGCCTGTCCAGAAAAAACACACCAGCAGCGATGTCCAAGGCCAAGCCACGGATGTCGAGAAAATGATTACGATGATGTCAAACAATTTTAGCGCTATTAAAGTTGGGTAGTACATGTGTATATAACATATACTACACTATGAAGGTGGACTGAGGTATATACTGTATACTTGTACTGTCAGGGGTGAAAGTCTGGCTCACTTATGTCACACATTACCTCCTTTCACTCCCCATATTTACTGTCATTTACCGCTATGCGATAAGGCATATAGGCTGAAAAATAATCTCACAAAAATGTGAGTCCTTGAATGTTTATTTTGCCAAAAACCATCACACTTTATACCTCACCACTTCAGTCCGACTGTAACAGCAGGGATCAGAGCTAAAAACCACCAACTACAGCAGTCTCACTGAAACTGGTGAAAATGGTCTCTTAATCTGTGTAATTTATGTTGTTTTACTTTTGATTGTATTATTGTTGTTTGTCTTCATATTTTACAGCCAGGTCTCATATAAAAAGAGATCAATCTTAAATAACGGTTATATCAAATAGATGTCTAATTATATAAGTAAATAAGCAACATAATAGATAGACAGATTCACATGTAAAACAAGACACAACACTTTCATATTGTCATAATAATTCAACTTACGTCCGATGGAAACATTAAGGAGGAATATAATCGTGCATCTCCAAATGGTCTGGAAGAGATTCATTTCAGCTCATCTTCTGTCTCTGTTAACGGCTAATAATCCACGCAGCTGTAATCAAAAGTTACTTTCATCAGATTTCAATTCAGACAATTCAGAAGACAATTCATTTGTATTTTCATAACAGCCCGGTACATAAAATGACTTCTGGAGGCTTACCTCAGACATCTGTGCACTGGAGATGCTCTGGCAAAAGTGAGGAGATAGACACATGGTATTGCTGAACTGCTGAGTTGTCTCAGTTGTTGCTAATAACATTTACTGATGTACGAGCAGTCATAGTAACACTCCGACTGATGCGTCATGCCAGAGAAGAAGAAAAACACTGAAAACAGAGTAAATGTCATTGCGTTTACCTTCTGAAACAATTCTTCCATCTCCTGGTTACTTTAGCAGATACATATATAATTTAGATAAAGCTCACCGGTATTTCAAATCATCTGCAAGCCCTAAGATAACAGGTTTGTGGTTTGTTATTAAGATTCTATATAAAGATTTTGGTTATAATTACAGCTCCTTCACACGGTATTGCCAGATGAAACTGATCTTTTCCTGCATGTGAAGCTTCTTAACGGGGGCAGTGACCTACTTTGGTGGTATTCTAGCAAGTGCTTGTGCAGTTCGGTGTCCTACTTAAGTAGTTATTCTTCACCACAAAGGTTCAGTCAACTCAACATTAAACGCCAGTGTCCTGAACTCTCTCACTCTCACTAAATGTGCTGCTGTTAGCAGGTGATCGAGTGAGCAACCTGTGATATGACATACTGTATGACGCAACCTTGTGACGTATGCTGCTGACTTCTCTGGCCATGTCTTCAAAGCATGTCTCTTGTTTCCTGCAGTTCTGACACCGCTGAGAATAACGCAAACTGTGCTGATGGAGCTGGAGATGGAGTGAATCCCAAACGGAGGCTATCACGTCATAAGAAATCCATTTACATTGAATCAAACGCAGTCTTATAATGTTGACTCTGAACTGAAACAATATGACAAGAAAATAATGTGATCTACCTGTTGAACAGTTTTCTTGAGGTAGGTAAAAAAAAAAGAAGTCTAAACTAAATCAAGCCATCTTTCCTAATTGGTATTCACCTTGTGCCTCTGATCATAATCCTCCGGCCTGCCAGAGAGAGTTTGTGCGTGAGAAAGAAAAGAACCAGCGACTTTCTCAAGCCACCCTAGATTTTGTAATTTCCTTGCTGATAGTTATTTTCCATTTTCAACTTCAAAAGCTTTGAAGGGAAACCCCAGCTTAGAATTGGTAGACTTTCATGTTAAGATCACAAAGATCCCGTGTTCAAGTTTTACTTCTATAGTATAGTTTTCAGAATAGTCATCTAACCATCTATTAAGTAAAAAAGGTTGAATTTGGGGACAACTAGGGAAGAACTCTTTTTTATATATATAAAAAGTAGAATCTCAGTGCTTGAATGTGCTGACACAAGATTATGAAACCGAGAAGACAAATATGGGTGAAATTATTTAATAAAATGAATGATGTCATACAAACATCTCATGTAGTTTCATACTATGTAGTGCTTGACCCACACCTGAGAAGTATCATACATGCCTAAATAAACTAGGTTGATAAATTGTAGTGAGACAGACTACATAGCAGTCTCTAGTTTACAGTGAGTTCACACTTGCTAAACCTCAAAGAAACTGCAACCACAGTGTGAATGTGTAGCATGAACCACATAGTGGTTTGAATGAGCAGAATGTACTGAATCTCAGAACCAGTTGTACTTTGGTCTGAGCTAGTGTGACGAATGAAAGGCTTGATGTCATCTTCAGGAGGATTTCATTACATTACATACATTCAAAATATAAGATACAACTTTATTGGACAGGTTTATTAATCAGGAACTTGTTTTCAAAAGATGTTAGGACACTATAGAACAGCATGGTGATACAGATTACAGGAATAGTATGTTGACACAGATTACAGTAGCTCTAATCTATAGTAACTGCTGTGGAAAACAAATTCTGCCTTTGACTAAATAGAAGGAAGATTTAAAATTGAGTATGCTGTACTTTGAACTACGTTGATTCATCATGACAGGGCACCGAGCAATCAGGCCACGAGCAAGAAAAATGAAATTTCCGATACTGAAATTTGATGTTGCTCAAGGTTCTACTGTGCTTCTTTTATCTATTTCTTAAGCACAGGATTTATCATTGTAGAGTAAGGTTAGGACAGGGAGTGTTTTTTATGGTATGGCACAGAGGCGGTAGGGTTTGGGACAGTGAGTGGTTTATCGTGGCGTGGCACAGAGGCGGTAGGGTTTGGGACAGTGAGTGGTTTATCGTGGCGTGGCACAGAGGCGGTAGGGTTTGGGACAGTGAGTGGTTTATCGTGGCGTGGCACAGAGGCGGTAGGGTTTGGGACAGTGAGTGGTTTATCGTGGCGTGGCACAGAGGCGGTAGGGTTTGGGACAGTGAGTGGTTCCCAACATGAACTCCAGAGTGGGCTTTTCTCCAGTGGGTGCGGAGAATGAGAACCTCTGAAGGAGGGAGGTGAAGAAGAGGAATAACTCCATCCTGGCCAGCTGTTCCCCAAGACAGATACGCTTACCTGGGGAGGCACAATACACTAATTCAGTTTTTGAAAGGTATACCGTGATCACAGTAAATCACTGCAGCGGAAGGACATGAGGTGGCCCTTATGTATTACTAGTGTCTCCAGATACAGGCTAAGTAAGCAGGCAAAAATACAAAATAGAAAAATGAATCATGTTGGGGAGTCACAACAGAAGGTCCTGGGAGCTTCAGTAGAACAGTTAGACCTGGGCCATGGTAACTATTAAGAATAATGCCTTAGAAGGAACCACCACACCAACTGAAAATAGCAAATCAATCATCTCTCACTTTAAAACCTTTGGTTAAAATAGCATGTTTGGAGGGTGGTAACTACTGACCCGCTGAAAAAGGAATGAAGGCCTCTCTCTTCCTGAATTTTCCATCCTCGTCCAGGAAGTGCTGAGGATTGAAGGAATGTGGAGTCTCCCACATAGACTCATCATGTAGAACTGAGTCCAGGGAGGACATGATGATGGTGCCCTGAGGAAAGAGTCACAACATTAATCAGGAAAGCAAATCAAAGGTGGGAAAAAATCAGAGGTGTACACAGTATACATACATTATCACCATTTTCTCATTCATGTACCTTTGGGATAGTGTACTTGTCAAGCGTGGTGTCCTTGTTGGCCATACGGACCAAATTGAGGGGCAAGATGTTGCCCATTCTCTGGATCTCATGGATGACTGCATCGGTATAGGGCATGTTTTCTCTGTCAGTCAAAGAGGGCTGCCTGGATGAACCAACAACAGTATCCATCTCCGCCTGGACCTTCTCTGCACATATAAAGCACAGGAATCAATGTCTGATTTTGTGTCCCTCACAGAGAAATGTATGCCAATGACAGCTACACACCCTCACACACACACACCACACACCCACACACACCTTGTATGTGAGGGTAGTAGATCATATACAGCAGACCCCAGTGTAGAGTAGAGGTAGTGGTCTCAGTTCCAGCGCCAAACAGGTCCAGTGCGCAAAAACACAAATTCTCCAAATCAAACCCAGAATCTGGATCCTCTTTCTACATTGGACACAACAAAGCAACATCCAGAACCAGTGGCATGTGTCGCAAGAACGGACGTCTCGGCTAATCCAACTCAAGGTATATCTGGGAAAGCAGTTGACCCAGTTGATCAACAACTGAAGGCGCTATTTGCCTTACTGGTACCGATGCTGGCCGCTTGGGTGCTATCGCCACGTAGCTACGGAGTCTGCCTGTTGGGCGCTTGATGGGCTGTGGAATTGGATGTGCCCAAATGTGCTGTGGGGTGACGGGCATTGGAGAGACCATTAGATGGCGTCCTTCCTCAGTTGTTGATTTCACAGCTGCCCCATGGTCTGGGTCAACTGCTTTCCCAGCTATACCTTGAGTTGGATTAGCCGAGACGTCCGTTCTTGCGAACACGTCAACATTTATAACCATTTCATTAGAAAATGTACAAAGAACAGACAAACACAATTTTAAGCCCAATACAAGCAAACAGACACACACACACCTTTCCCATTTCTGAGAGGAAGCAGTCAACGTAGTCTCTTGGTGATGAGGGGTCGTGGTCTTCTCTGTGTTCGCTGATCCGACTTTCAATGAAGGCGACTAACGTACGTGTCAGAACAAAAATCCTCTGGTGAGGTCCAGGGAGCCGCTTCATCAGCCAGGGCAGCATGTTGTAAATCTACAGAGCACACAGACAGACAGACAGTCAGCCACCTTAACAGCCTGGGAATACCTCTACTGAACAAAGACACAGATGGAGACCAATAGGCTATGGCAGCAGCAGCATATATTCTTAACCATGTCAGGCTTTATAGATAGACTCATATCATGTAGCTGCTGTCCTCTCAAACAGAGGACCATCAGGTTCAACATTGTCTTAAACCACAGATTTGTTACAGGTTTGTGACGAAGAACTCTGACATCACCGTCAAAATAGCTGCCTATATTCACTAATTCCTGTACTGCTGTTTGGTGGCGTCAAACTCATTCCACGAAACTTGGACCATGTTCACAGAGCAAGTCAGCCTCCTTGATAATATCATTCAGTCATTCATCCCATCCCGCAGTGAAGCAATTCTGGGGTTGTGTGTTGAGTCATTTTGTTATCTTTTGTTCACACACACACACACACACACACACACACACACACACACACACACACACACACACACACACACACACACACACACACACACACACACACACACACACACACACACACACACACGTATCAGATAGAGACCCTCAACATTCAATGCTCAGAGCTGTTTTTTCTTGTGTATGTGTACATTTATGTTTGTATATAACATTTTCAGAAAACAAATCCTCATAACAACCTAGAGACTCACATGTGCCCAGAACCCTGCCTCTAAGTACAATAACTCATTGATGCTCTGAAGGACAGCTTGGTACTGCTTGTCACTGTACTCAAAGCGATCCCCAAACAGCAAGCAGCAGATGATGTTGGACACAGCATTGTTTACCAGCATCTGGGCATTGAAGGGCTCACCTGAAAATGAAGAGATAATACAGATAAGGGACCCATACTTCAGTCAAAATGTCTCATGGGTCGTACGAAAAACATTGAATGCAGGTGCCTTTACACAGGTGGTCCCCAAGATATTTAAGCAATTAACATCCCATCACTTCAGTAAAAGTGTCAGTAAGAAGTCACTCCGAGGCCATGCGGTGATCTACACGGTCACGGCTCTTCTCTGTCCTGGCCCCACAGTGGTGGAATGAACTCAGCTGAGTCGCTGCCCATCTTTCACCACAGGCTGAAAACCCACCTCTTCAAGAAACACTACCCTGACCCTTCCTCTTCAAGAAACACTACCCTGACCCTTCTTCTTAGCACTTATTTATTTGCTTCACTTATTTGTCTTAGCTCTTGTTTAGTTGATTTACTTATAGAGTGGTGCAGGAAACCCCGGAAATGAGTTCGCATTTTTGCACTTCCGGTTCCCTCGTCTCGAAGTCTATGGGTTTTTTTGAATGGGTTTTTGGTTAGATGCCTGAAATAAGGTCTGTCGTTAACACAAGCTTAAGAGGTTTTCACGTTTTGTTCTACAACATAAAATACGTCAGTAAATACCCCAATCGTGAATTTTGAGGCTTTTACGTGTCTTAGAAAAGGCGGTTGCTAACAAGTGGCTAAATAAGACTACAGAGTTTGTCGGGGACATTAAACGCATCACGCCGAACAAGGAAACTCATCTACTCACTAGTCCGCCTTTACAGCCTCTAGTTGTGTTTATACTCGCACTCTTCCAAACTATTCTAACTCAAACTTTCCAACTTGTAGATTTATCAATTTACAGTATTTTAGTGGTGGTGTCGTTGAAGTCATGCGACCGTGGTGTAGTTCGTTTATAGCCTAACGTTAGCTTCTTACTTCTGGCGATTGCATTTACGCTTCAAAAATCATAAACGTAGTGTTCATTTGTGAAGATTATCTTGCTGAACAAAACGTGTAAGTACCATAAACTTTTGTTTGCCACAGAGTTTATTTTCTGCAATAATCCAAAATCCAATGCAAAAATCCCATTGGCTTTTTGTCGAGGGAACCAGGGCGATGCTAACTTTCGGGTTGGCCTACAAAAATACGTCATCCCTGCACCACTCTATTTGTCTCATTTGTTTAATTAAAAAGTAGGTAGCTAACTTATTGCTCGTTTACCTCAGCACTGGTTCTGCTCTTAGATGCTTGTTTAAGAAGGAAATGCACTTACAATTTCTGGTGACTAGTGGTTCTCTTGCCTACCTATGTTGAATGCACTTATTGTAAGTCGCTTTGGATAAAAGCATCAGCCAAATGCCTGTAATGTAATATACTGTAATGTAATGTAATTTCCACCACACCCGCATCCAGGTAACAAACACAATAACTGCTTAACGTGCCATGGTTATTAGGGTATTGTGTATGGGCAAGGTAGTGTGTGGTTGTGAAGCACTAATTTGTTGTTTCTTTAAGACTTGTCTTAGTGCCTTGGTGATGGGCAAAGGCCTCGTTCAGGTAGTGGCACTCCTGCTGGATGGATGGTTCCAATGTCTTCTTGCCCAAACCAAAGTTCCTGAGTGTATGGAGAGCAAATCTCCTCTGCTGCTTCCATTGGTAGCCATTTGATAACACCAAACCTGTTGGAAACACAAAACAGCAGAGACTGTAGTTATAAGTTTATCACCTCTTGGCACTGCACAAAATACACGCTAATATAAAACAGGGCTGTTTGGCACACGTACATTGAAATTAAACCGTGTTAAGATGATCTCAAAGGCAACTCTTTTCCCTATTACCTTGTAAATTTATTGAAAATCAATACTGAACACATTACCCCCATCTGACATTACTGTCCTGAGAAGACTTATGTACATTCACTGACAATTTTTCAAACCAAATACAACACACACTACCTTTATTCCCCAACATGTCATAAAACAGCGGTATGACAGGGCGATCCACGTAGTCCTCCCCTCTTTGGACCAAGGCTTCTCTCACAAGTTTGTACCCATTGACTACCACAACCTTTCCACCAAGGAGTCGAAGGCTGAAAACTTTTCCATATTTCTGTGCAAACTGAGAGATAACCAGCAGATTGGTATTGTGGTATTGAAAAGGAATAATGTTAGATACACAGAGCTAGCAGCAAATAAATAGATAAATAGTGAAGCTGGAAATTCAGGGCATTGGATTTGTATTGGACGTCCAAGGGGTGATGGGATAGCTTGTGATGTGAACCAAGCTCGCAGCACAAGCATACGTTTTTTTTGTATCATTTGGAATAAATGCATACAGAAAAAAACATAGAATCCTATTACAATCGAATAGGATGTAAGAGTAGTAATGCTTCATTTTCGGTCTAAATGTTATATAAGGATTGTATTTTTGTGGGTCCCTCCTCATATTATAGAAATATGATGTTGGTTTGGGTTAAGCACATGACTATTCACTGATATCCAATTATCGAGACATCACTCAGTCCTTTGAACTGCAGTTGCTTGTGTTTTTCCTTACCTAATTGTTGATTTAGTTATTTATCCTACTTTATTTAGTCTAACTTGTTTGGAAGAGTTCCCTGGCGCGCACGCGCGCACACACACACACACACACACACACACACACACACACACACACACACACACACACAGTGTATGAGTGTATGGACTTCACAGGTTGGCTGGTGTTGAGCTTAGTCGTGCTACTGGTGACTGAGGTGGTCAGAAACAGGAGACCACCACATTTTCCACCCGGACCCTGGGCGGTGCCTTTTCTGGGGAACGTCTTCACCGGAGTAGACTTCAAAACCATGGACAAGGTCGGATGAACAATAACACTTCATGTTCATGTTCATTCATGTTATTTTTCTCAACTGAAACTGAAGCAAGATTCTTTCTCCACTCAAGCAACTGCAGTTCAAAAGACAGTGATGTCTGAATAAGTGCTAATTGGATATCAGTGAATATGCATGTGCTTTAACCAAACCTACATTATATTTCAAGTTGTTTCATGAGTTATTTTATTTATTTTTTATTTATTTTATGCAGAAATTCGAAAATTACAAACGCTTCGATTGTCAAACATCTCTTTGGTATCATGGCCTTCCCCATTCAGCTGGCGGAGGAGTATAGCCCGGTGTTTAGCTTGAGGAGAGGCAGTACCAGGATGGTGTTTATTTCGGGATTCAAGATGGTGAAAGAGGCCCTAGTCAACCAGCTGGACAGCTTTGGAATAAATGCATACAGAAAAAAAACATAGAATCCTATTACAATCGAATAGGATGTAAGAGTAGTAATGCTTCATTTTCGGTCTAAATGTTCGTGGCCATTTAGACCAAATACATTACATTACATTACATTACAGGCATTTAGCTGGATCACACACCCACTGACAGGAGGGAAGGAGAAGGGATCTGGCAGGTTAGTTCCATCAGAAAGGGTGAATATATCTGTTTAAGATATTTTGCCTTAAGCAGACAAACCATTATTATATTCTGACGAAGTTTTTCTATGAGACATAAAGTTGTTTAACTCGCTAGTTAGCTAGCTAAGATGCGTTACAACCAGTACAAGTCCATAGCAAGTGGTTTTCTGCCACCACTTACATTGGGATTGGTCTATTGAATTTTAACTTTATGTACATGTACTGTTCAATTACTTTATTGACGATCCCTAAGCAACGGCTATAGAAACTGGTCAGCAGAGACTGAGAAATGCAAAACATAATTTCAAACACACTTTAGATTAGTGATCTCGGTCTCTGGTCCTCGAGGGCCAGTCCTGCAGGTCAACCACCACGCTAAATGTAGTTTTATATTGGATATTCAAACTTTGATCATGTATTTCTCTTAAATGGTACATGACAGGATTAAGACAGCAGCATATTCATGATCAGCTGATGGTGGAAAACAAGTTTCATTCCAACATTTCCTAGAACAACCTTATAAAACTCTAATTAACAGCAGAAATGAAATGGAATGTGTTTCCATTGGTGACAACCTCGTAAGGGACCGTCAACAAAATATACATTTACTAATTTTAAAATTTTAACAGATCCCTATTACAAATTGCTAGAGTGGATGTGTAACCATAACAACTGCCAAAGCAACTGGCACTCAATCAGCGCGTGGAACACCCCGAAGAGGAGCAAAACTACAAAAATATTGGTTTGTTCGTGGTGAACTTAACTTTACTTTACTTAACTTTTTTTAATGAGACCCACAAAATCCCTCGACTTTCCATGCCTTGCCCCAAGCATTTCTTAAATTCCCTGGCTTTCCCTGTCTGGAATAGACTTTTCTAAATCCCATTACCAATGGGAACCCTAAATGCAGGGGAAAATGCAAGCTCCACCTGAGTATTAAGCTCAGCGCGAGTAGTCACACATTTATGATTGTTACCAATTTCTATGTAACACCTGCCGAAACAGAACTGAGGACCGTTAACCCTGTTTTGTTAACGGCATTCTCAGTAACGTACCTGGGCGAATTGCAGGTGCACTCTGCTGGTTTCAATGCGATGAAGGTCACCAATGAGAGGAAGAGGCCAAGGTCCGGGAGGAAAGTTTCTTGGGTTTCTGTTCTTAAAAACATGAGCAAGCAACACAAAAACGCATGCAAATATCAAAACACTTCTAACGTCCATCCATTCCAGGGCCAGTATGTCATTTATACCTTCCATTTGGTATTTTTTTGTGGGGGAGGCGAGTGCTCGACCGTGGGTGGTAATCCGTTTGGAAGGCAGAAGTCCCTAGACTTGTATGTATGTATGTGCACGTGCGCGTGCGCGCGCGGCGGCATGAGTGCAAAAACAAAGCCTCGTTCTGATTGGAGGTGGGGGTTGGATTTAGTTTTGTGTATGAATGGGGGTGCGGTCCTATAGTAGTGAGTATGGCAAGTATGGGGAGGCGAGGGGAAAGTCGCAGAGAACAAAAAGGAAAGAAATAGAAGGAATGGTAATGCAGAGGGAGGAGGTGGAGGAGGAGGAGGAGGAGATGGACGTGTTTGGGGCGATAATGAGTCTTAACAGCAGTGAGAGGTGGTACCATGGTTGCTCGCGTGCACTTGTTAGAGATTGAGAAAGAGACAGAGCGGGGAAATTGACTTGATATCCGCCTTCTATAACCATGTCAAATCACAGTTTCTACCAATATACACAGATGCATCTAAGGAACCAGAGAAAGAGCTGACAGGAGCTACATTTGTGTTTCCAGGGCAGGAAATAGAAGTGGGTGAATGTACTTCCAACTTCCTTGGAGTCTACACGGTAGACAAAACCTGGAAAGGTTCTGATCTGTTCAGATTCATACTCTGTTTTGATGAGTCTAAGATCCTTTTATTAAAGCAGCCGTCAAGATCTCTTGTTTGAAGTCCTGCAGATATATTCAAGAATCATAAAGCTTGGTATTCATGTAAAGTTTGTAAAGTTATGATTTAAATGTCCCGTTAAGCAAATCAGAAGTTAAAGCAAGGGTTATATAAGGATTGTATTTTTGTGGGTCCCTCCTCATATTATAGAAATATGATGTTGGTTTGGGTTAAGCACATGACTATTCACTGATATCCAATTATCGAGAGACATCACTCAGTCCTTTGAACTGCAGTTGCTTGTGTTTTTCCTTACCTAATTGTTGATTTAGTTATTTATCCTACTTTATTTAGTCTAACTTGTCTAACTTGTTGAGTTCCCTAACACACAAGACACACGCGCACACACACACATGCACTCATGCAGCAAGTGGAACAAACCTTTGAGAGTTCAAGCTCCAGCCTTGTTTTTCACTTTTCCCCCAGAGATCCCAGAGCGTTACATAACATCTGTTGTTGAAGCCTTACTGTGGAGGCTCCTACGTTCCTCCTCTCCACTCCTCTCACAGCTTTTGAACGAGGCCACGCTCGCCTGCGTGATCGCCACAGCATTCAAACAGATTTTTCCAGGCCACAATCTATTACTATCATGATTTTACACACTCTGTTTGAGTGTATGGACTTCACAGGTTGGCTGGTGTTCAGCTTAGTCGTGCTACTGGTGACTGAGGTGGTCAGAAACAGGAGACCACCACATTTTCCACCCGGACCCTGGGCGGTGCCTTTTCTGGGGAACGTCTTCACCGGAGTAGACTTCAAAACCATGGACAAGGTCGGATGAACAATAACACTTCATGCTCATGTTCATTCATGTTTTTTTTCTCAACTGAAACTGAAGCAAGATTCTTTCTCCACTCAAGCAACTGCAGTTCAAAAGACAGTGATGTCTGAATAAGTGCTAATTGGATATCAGTGAATATGCATGTGCTTTAACCAAACCTACATTATATTTCATGTTGTTTGATGAGTTATTTTATTTATTTTTTTATTTATTTTATGCAGAAATTCGAAAATTACAAACTCTTCGATTGTCAAACATCTCTTTGGTATCATGGCCTTCCCCATTCAGCTGGCGGAGGAGTATGGCCCGGTGTTTAGCTTGAGGAGAGGCAGTACCAGGATGGTGTTTATTTCGGGATTCAAGATGGTGAAAGAGGCCCTAGTCAACCAGCTGGACAGCTTTGCTGACCGACCTATCGTCCCTCTCTTCGATGTTGTCTTCAAAGGCCTTGGTGAGTGGTGAGTCTTTCTTGTGTAACAGCTGTAATGAATAAACCCGCACAATACACTTTTACATTGAGACCATATGCACCATTCCAGTCCTTTAACTCATTTGAACAATGTACTCTCAGGCATAGCTTTAAGCAACGGTTACCTCTGGAAGATGCAGAGGAAGTTTGCCAACACCCACCTGCGCTACTTCGGAGAGGGCAAGAAGTCACTGGAGAAACATATTGAACTGGAAAGCACCTTCCTTTGTGAAGCCTTCAAAGAGGAACAAGGCAAGTAGATTACATGGACTACTCTGCTAGCTCAGTGAATGAGTGCAAGGGGGAACGAAGGGGTTTGGCATCCCGCTATTCTTGGACACCCAGAGTAGAATCTGTATTAAAATCTGATTTATGAGATTAGCGTCCCCTTTGTTGGTACCGATTGTTAAATATGTCTGTTTTGTTGTCTGGACCCTCCACCACCAGCCTTGTTACATTTTCATTAAATCGCTAACTTAGTAGTCAGTGTGTAGTCAATGTGTTGCGATCGTATCAAAACATGTCCTACAATCAGTTCATATCATTTAATTTCTCACAGGAGGACCATTCAACCCCCACTACACCATAAACAACGCTGTGGGTAATGTCATCTCTTCTGTGGTCTTCGGGCACCGCTTTGACTACAGTGATGAAAGCTTTCAAAACCTTCTGCGGCTGGACAACGAGGCTGTTTTGCTCGCCGGCACAGCTCGGGCTCAGGTGGTTCATTCTGTATTTATTAACAGAGCGATCATAAAACATACTGTACCATTGGACTATCACTGATCTGAGAGTTGTCCCATAACCAGCTCTACGATGCCTTTCCGGGCCTGCTGAAGTACCTGCCAGGACCTCACCAGACCATCCACTCCAACTACAAGAAGATCCTGGCTTTCCTGCAGAAGGAAATAGAGAAGCACCAGGAGGACTGGAACCCAGAGGACCCCCGTGATTATGTAGACACATACCTGGCAGAGATGGAGAAGGTAAGACATTTCTAGCTTTCAGTAAAGCTCCTTGGAGCATAACGAAATGCCACAACATATACTATATGAACCTAGAAATAGCTTGATGAAGTACAATATTTAGCCCACTCATCAGTGCAAAACACAGTCTTCTTGTATGTGTAACACTACTTAAAGCATAAAACTCTCCATCACCTCATGTGCAAACTAATTGCAGTGGGGATAAATAAGTGCCTGGTTCTTTTCCTCTTGAGTTTAGACACTAAAGTGGCGTCCAGAGGGGATCCACTCAAACTGGACTCTAAGGGGGCCAACAAGGGCAGTTCAAAATAGCTTTGGCCTTCCTCATCACATGCCTCTCAGAGATTTCAATCACTTGTGCCTGGCTGACATCAGAAACCTTACTGGCTCTTTCCATCAGGCTCCCCAGGCTGCTTTTTGTTTTAAGCTGTCCAACCAAGTTACAATACAAAAGGTTAAAACGTAATCATTAAAACTCAGATAAAACAAGGTCATCACTTGATCACGCATGTTCAAAGACTCATTTATTTTGTGGCGATCAACAACAGTTCCCAAATGCCCTCTGAACACTGATGTCCCTCTACAGGAAAGGTCAGAGCAGACTGTACTTCCTGAGGAGGCTCAGATCATTCAATGTGTGCAACAGGCTGCTCCGCATGTTCTACCAGACTGTGGTGTGCACTCTTCTTTGCTGTGGTATGTTGGGGAGGTGGCATCAAGGCAAAGGACGCCAACAAGATAAACAAACTGGTCAAGAAAGCTGGCTCAGTTGTGGGAGAGAGCCTGGACAGTCTGGAGGAGGAAGCTGAGGGGAGGATGAGGTCTAAAATCAGATCCATCTCGGAGAACCCATCCCACCCCCTCTATGAAGAGATGAACGGGCCGAGAAGCTCCTTCAGCACCGTCTCATCCAACCAAAGTGCACAAGGGAGCTTCAAGCACTCTTTGTGCCAACAGCCATCCGACTGTACAACGCTACCTCCGACATCAACACCTGAGCCTGCTGCTTTCTTCTCGTGTCCTTGCTTTTCATTACAGTGGGTTTGAGAATGGCTGTAACCCTCTAAAATCTATTGCGATGTCTTTAGTTTTGAGAAAGTTCAACTCAAGGAAGAATTCACCACACAATGACATCACACCATCAGCAACATGGCTGTGTTTCCCCCTCCTGCAAGAGGCTAAGAATGACACAATCACCTGCAAATGTGACAAAATATCTATGTACATATTGGCTGTAGGGGGATCAATAAAGTATCTATCTATCTATCTAGCCAGTCATTAATGTATAAAATGTACAAGAGTGGTGAAAGAATGATTAATTGATGTATAAAGTAGCCGACAACAGCACAACGCAATGCGTAATACATAAAATAACATAATCTTCTCTGCTGTCTCAATGCCAGAGGAAGGGGGATCCCCAGGCGGGCTTCAACACAGAGACCCTGATGATATGCACCCTGGACCTGATTGAGGCCGGGACCGAGACCAGCGCTACCACGTTACGCTGGGCCCTGGTATTCATGATGAACTACCCAGAAATACAAAGTCAGTGAAGTCCTCCTCATCAACCACATAAAGCTATTGAACATTCCCGTACGAGTTATGTTTTTGTGAGGCATTCAACTGTTTAATGTGACTGACTTTGTTTCACCGACCAGAGAAGGTCCAGGCAGAGATAGACAGAGTAATTGGATCTCGTCAGCCCGATATGGCTGACAGACCCAACATGCCCTACACTGATGCTGTTATCCACGAGACTCAAAGGATGGGAAACATTGTCCCTCTGGGCTTACCCAAATTGTCCAGTAAAGACACCACGCTGGGAGGATACTCCATTCCCAAGGTAAAGGACTTTTGGTAAGACTCACCCAGGGCAGGGTTTCAAGACATAAAGTGAAAACCTCTCATGTTCCCCTTTTTACAGGGTACAGCTATTATTACAAACCTTTCAACTGTGCTGTTTGATAAGAATGAGTGGGCGACCCCAGATGCCTTCAACCCTGAACACTTCTTGGATTCAGAGGGCCGATTCCGCAGAAGAGAAGCCTTCTTACCATTTTCAGCAGGTCCTTCCCATGCTACTCCACTGTCTCCACTTCCAACAGCTCTCATGCTATTCTATGTGTTAAAATGAGTTCGTATTTAGAAGTTAGCATTTCCAAAAGTTTGCTCTCTGAGTCACAGTAAGATTAACAACCATACAGTTGCTGATATCAACATATATTTAGGTCAAGAATGTGCTAAACTACAGATACTGTTGACTGTTTCTCCCCAGGTAAGCGTGTGTGTCTTGGGGAGCATCTGGCTAGAATGGAGCTGTTCCTTTTCTTTGCCTCTCTATTCCAACGCTTCACCTTCGCCCCTGTTCCTGGACGAATGCCCAGCATGGAGGGTGTGCTGGGCTTCACCCATTCCCCTGAGGAGTTCAGGATGCTAGCCCTGCCTCGGTGACCTGCTCACCCTACCCAGCTCTTCTCATCCCAACCAAACATAATGCCTTGATGACCAGCACCTCCTCAGCCCTCTCTCAGACCACAGAAGAAACATCATGGAGTCTCAACATCTGTTAATATTGTTGATAATGTTTGCTGGGCAAGGAAGCAAATGATATTATCACTAAGAATGAAAACTTTTGTGAAATATAGCTATGCTACAATGGACATGAATACGACTATCACTAGTCCTACAACTATTCCTCATATTCCTAAGTGTGTGTGTGTGTGTGTGTGTGTGTGTGTGTGTGTGTGTGTGTGTGTGTGTGTGTGTGTGTGTGTGTGTGTGTGTGTGTGTGTGTGTGTGTGTGTGTGTGTGTGTGTGTGTGTGTGTGTGTGTGTGTGTGTGTGTGTGTGTGTGTGTGTGTGTGTGTGTGTGTGTGTGTGTGTGTATCAATCAATATGTTAAACCTAAATCAAATAATCTAATGTTGTCAAATGACTCAGCATACCTTATCAGAAAACCGGGGAACTTGAAATTAATCTTCTATTAGCTAGAAAACAAACCGCTTCCACAAACAATTTAAATTGTAAAGAAATTTAAAATGGGGGGGAAAAAAATCTTCCAATGCAACTGCACTGAAAGATAGTCCGTCAGCTGTAAAGGCTATACAGACAAGGACCACAAAATTAGTGACACATGGAAATTATGTGAATGAAGTGCTTTAGTAAATCTTTCTTTTCTACAGTAAGTATAGCATTATTGTGGATAAAACTGTAAAATGTGTTTGTATTTACGTGGCACTATGATACTTTGCACCCTAATATACATATATTCCTCTGAACTTTGTATCCATTAATTATACTTAAAGATCGGTGCCTTGATACTGTATAATAAAATAGAAATGCTTTGAAAAGGCTTTCTTGGAGCCCGTTCATTTTTTTGTTTGTTTTGTAAAACAGCCCTTTGCACTCTGCTGTCTGTTTATATTAAACTGTTCACTCTGACATCGATTAACATCCAAGCTCCGTCCCTCTGGTCATTAATCTGAGACTCCAGGGTTTTGAACTTTTTGAAGGTTCAGAGGTTATTTTCTCACATGGTTGTTCATGAGTGATGCTGGGCGTGCTGTTTATGTTTCGACGTAATTTAGGTGTATAAATATTATCATTCCGTACTAGCATGTCATATGAAGGAGATGGATGTCTTGTTTATATAGGGGGGAGGCCAGGCTGTAGTTGGTTATGTAACGCTGTCACTCTGAGCACCTTTGTATGAACTTTGACCAAATTAGCTAGACTGACTAACTCAACAAGCATAACAAGCCACAATGTGCTTGTGAGAGCGAAAGAACAGCAGCAGCAACATTTACCACACACTGTTGGTGTGGTTCTGCTTAACAATGTGGCTTTATAACTTTTTGTTGGGGTTTGACCTCAAGGGGTTGCTACTGTTTATTTTGGTCTTTGTCCTGATAGCAGACTTCCTCAAAAACAGGAATCCTCCAGACTATCCTCCCGGACCACTGGCTCTCCCCGTCCTGGGGAGCATCCTCAGTCTTGGCACAAAGCAGCCTCACAAGTATTTTACCAAGGTAAGGTTTTTATCACACACAGGATTTACCTTAGGACACTTGTAACTAGAATGGAAATGCGGAATGCTTTGATTTTACATTTTAGATTTTACGTTCAAAATGCTGTTTCATCGCTTCTATTTTGCTCTTACAGAGCCCCTGAAGTGACATGGCTAAACTATGTCCTGACCAATGATTTTTTTGAAGATGCATAGATTGCTTCAAGGAATACACCAGCCTTGATTGGGTGATTGGTGTGATCTGTTTCTAACAGAAATGGTTTCTCCTGCTCAGGAGACACTTTGGGGTTTTTTTTGTTTCTTTTTTTAGCCACGTCACTTCAGGGGCTCCTTATGCTTTTGAATTTGTGCTATTTATAGCTTCATTTTCACATTTACATTTTATTGTGACATTATTATACCAAGCAGAACAGTAAATAAATACTAGCATTATTAGTGCTATAGTCTTTTGATTCTCTATACTGAGCATTTACATCATCAGCAGCAAGTCGAACACTTCTAAACAGTCTGCTTAACATTAAACTTTTATGACAGTAACAGCAACCACACTGAAGGGTTTCTGCCATTCTTCTACACACCTGGAGACTGCTTTCCTTTGCAACTTGTCCCTTAGAAATGAATGGCGCATAGTGAATACCTACATCTTGTGGTCAAAATCTAAACACACAGAACATTTTTTCACCTCTGCTGAAACAAGGCCAAGAGAAGGTGCTCCAGCTGCTTTTAGCTGGCCAATTTGTTTTGTTCAGGAAATGTACTTTTCTAGTCTTTCTTACAATGAGTTCCAAGGTTTCCCACCTGTGTACTTCTTGCTAGTTTATGAATGTACTGCTTGCTAGTTAGTGAATGTTTGCTCTTCTCTGGTGTAATGTCCACAGCTAGCCGATGTCTATGGGAATGTGTACAGCGTCCGCTTCGGGAGGGATAAGAAGGTGTTTGTGTCTGGGTACAAGATGGTGAAGGAAGCCATAGTGACACAGGCCGAGAACTTTGTGGATCGACCATACAGCCCACTAGCTGTCAGGATTTATTCAGGATCCACAGGTGGCTGTCTCTCTCTCTCTCTCTCTCTCGCTCTCTCTCGCTCTCTCTCTCGCTCTCTCTCTCTACAGTAAAGTGTTCCCCAAAGCCTTATACTATGTCTTACTTCTCCATGCTTGTCCATAGCTGGTCTGTTCAAGAGCAGCGGAGAAGTGTGGAAGAGACAGCGCCGTTTTGCCTTGTCCACCTTACGTAACTTTGGCCTGACCAAAAGCTCCATGGAACAGCGTATCTGTGAGGAAGAGTCACTACTTAGTGGAAGAGATGGAGAAGGAGAGAGGTACAAAGAATGCAACCGTACAATAAGCACAGATTCCTACACCAACATTACAAGCAACAAATGTTCCTAACCTAAACAAGGTGGACTTTTCCCCAGGTGATGCCTTCAACCCATCAGACCTCTTCAACAACGCTGCATCCAACATAATTTGCCAGCTGGTGTTTGGGAAACGGTTTGACTACAACGACCACAACTTCCAGATCATGCTGCAGTGTGTGTCTGAAACCATTCAGCTGGAGGGCTCTGCATGGGGTCTAGTAAGAAAAAAAACGTTCAATTCAGTCATCTGGTTTTTAAAGTAGATAGAGTAGTCACGGGAGAGAACCAGTAACCATCAGGGGGCCGCAGAGTTGTAAATTGTACTTACCTCACTCTCCTGGTAGATGTATGATTCATTCCCTGGAGTGATGAAGCACTTGCCAGGACCTCACAACAAAATGTTTAGTCATTTCAAGTACCTGGAAGTCTGCATCAGTCAGGAGATAAAGAGGCACAAGCAGGACCTGGACCCCAGCAATCTCCGGGACTACATTGACGCGTTCCTCGTGGAAATGGAGAATGTATGTGAGCATCTGTGCTGTACAATTGCTGCCCTTTCTGTCTGTCAAGCTATTATTCATTCACTGCTGTATATCTTTTCCATTTCTGAATAGCACAAAGGAGAGTCTGATCTGGGCTTCGATGAGACCAACCTGGCTCTATGCTCTCTAGATTTGTTTTTGGCTGGAACTGAGGCCACCTCCGCCACACTAAAGTGGGCCTTGGTTTTCCTCATCAAGTACCCCGATATCCAGGGTTGGTGAAATCCTAAGCCCTACTCTGAGCTCATTGTGAAATTGTAAACAAAAAAAATATTTAGCTTAAATCCTCCTATTTTACCACCTAGAGAAGGTCCAGGCTGAGATAGACAGAGTGATCGGACAGACCCGCCAGCCCACGATGGCCGACAGACCCAACATGCCCTACACTGAAGCTGTCCTCCATGAGATCCAGAGGATGGGAAACATTATCCCTCTCAACGGATACCGGAGGGCCGCCAAGGACACGACACTGGGGGGTTACGTCATACCCAAGGTGCATCTACTCATAGACCACAGCGACTGACTAGACTAGCTTGGTTTTGTTTATGTTTCTCGGAAAACCATGAAAATGTAGGGAAAGTCAGCCAAGGTTGCTGTTGCAGCATTGCTTGGTGTTAACCTCTGGGTTGTGTTCAGGGTGTGACCTTGATGCCCAACCTGACTTCTGTGCTGTTTGACAAGAACGAATGGGAGACACCAGACATCTTCAACCCTGGACACTTCCTTGACGCTGATGGCAAGTTTGTGAGGAGAGAAGCGTTCTTGCCTTTCTCTGCAGGTAAATTACCTCATCCCTAATCTCAAACATGACCTGATGAATCTAGAATATGTTGCGATCCTGAACCTCTGTACTCCTCAGGTAAACGGGCGTGTCCTGCAGAAAGCCTAGCCAAGATGCAGATTTTCCTCTTTACTGTCAGTTTATTACGGAAGTTCTCGTTTTCGACTCTGGATGGAGTAGAGCTGAGTACAGAGGGACTCGTTGGATCTGCACGAACGCCGCTCCCCTTCAAGGTCTACGCCAAGGCTCGCTGAACCCTCTTCATCTAATCCAACCAATAGTCTGTATCAGAAAACAACAATTAGTGACAAAAGTGTTTTGGGAGCAATAAAGTTTGTCTGCTATATGGTTACCTGATGCCATGGGGTCCTGTATGTGTTCTCTGTACTTGTACATTTTATTCGGTATATGGTATTCTTAAATACAATGTTCTTGTAATCAAGGCACAGTTAAAAAGAGAAGTCCTCTCAATGGTTAATAATGGTGAAGAATCATGGATATTATAGACCAGTGGTTTTCAAAGTGTAAGGTGCGCCTCCCCTGGGGGTCGCCAAAGAGTTTCAGGGGAGGCTCGAAAAAAAAAAAAAGCAGGGAAATATTTTGTTTAAAATAAAATTATTTATGCTTTCTGGAAAAGAATAAAATCGAATTGAACAATTATTCGATTTTAATAATCCTGACAGCGGACGTGTCAAATTATTTTGAAACGAAACATCTGATTAAAAGCAAGTACCGGTCGAGGCTGCAGGTGGAGGGCGACCTGCGCTTGTTCCTGTCATCAGTACAGCCCCGCATCCACCGTCTGTGTGCAGCCAAGACGCAGACTCACTTATTAAGGTAGAGAAGGCTATGTAGGCCGTCCATGGTAGGGTTAAAAAGAGTGAACAATGTGTATTTTTCCCAGAGCGCGTTCTAAACTTTACTTAACAGGTCAGCCCTTACGCATGGTGTCGGGAAGCAGCATTGCGCACCAGTGGGTTGTGTACAGGGGTTAAAGTGGGCCGGAACGCCGGATCGTCGGAACTATTTTCGTGTGCTGCAGCCTGGCGTTCCTTCCAGCTGATGTCATCGAGATACTCACTCAACAAATCAGAAAGTGTAGCCTCCTCTCATCTCATTTTTTATGCATTAATATATTTCAGATTGTTTTGTATTTCATTTATATTCTTTAAAATCTGGAATTATTTTGAAAATTGTGTTAATTAATTGTGTTCATTTTGTGTTCATTTTGTGTTGGGAAGGAAAGGGTGAACACTGAGGAGGATTGTTTTTGATTACTGGGTAGAAAGTGACTAGAAAGCTAGACACAAACAGTTTGAAAGACACTATGACAGCATGGGCTAGAACCCAGAGGCTGCAAAATATTAATAGTTGCATGCAGGGCTTGAAATGATCACCCACCAACACACCAAATGCAGGCAAATCATTAGCTAAGGGTGATGTAACATGCTTGAGCAATACAAATGTATTGTTTAGAGTAATACAAGTAACACAAAAATGCATTGTCACATGTCAGGGTTATGGTTGCTACTGGACCCAAAATGCAGACCACGACAAAGGGAGTAGGAAAAGAGGATTTAATGAAGGAGCGGGTGAAGGGATGGTGGAGGGTGAAGAGGCTGGGCTGGTTGGAGCTGGGGCAGGCAGGCAGGTGAGAGAGGAGCAGGCAGGTGAGAGGGGAGCAGGCAGGAGAGGGGAGCAGGCAGGTGAGAGGGAAGCAGGCAGGTGAGAGGGGAGCAGGCAGGTGAGAGGGGAGCAGGCAGGCTGGCGGGTTGCGGCGAGGAGACACGGGGAGACATGTTCAGGGGATCCTGGGAGATAGGAGAATGCGGTTAGCAAAGCAGGGAAGCACACAAGGAAATAACTCAAGTACTAAAAGACAAGAGCGGCCGAGAGAGCAGCCTACCACGGTACCTGGCGGAACAATCTGGCGACGAGTGGTTGAAGAGCCGGGGTATATATCCTGCAGGGCTGATGGGCTGATGAAGAACAATGTTTATATTTACTACTTTACTACAGAGAAAATGGAATGCACAATATGATACTTACTACAATCAATCACAGTCACTAATACCAATCACTCTCAAAATAAAGTAATTGAGAGCTCTCATTAACAACCACATTAAAAGATTGGGGTTCTGCTATTAAAATGTCTAAAATGAAATTAAATGAAATAAATGAAATAAAAAATAATCTGATTGGTCCCTTCCTGTCAGGAGAGTGAGGCCCTGCCCTCCTGTCTTCTGGAAACATCCTGGGAGGAGGTCCTGGACGGGACCAAGGAGAGTCACGTCCACCTAGCTAGTCCAGACCTCAGCTGGCCTCTGACTGTACTAGTTTTGACCTCTGACCTTTGTCCCCTCCATCCATCCCTCTATAAAGCTCAGGAAATGAGGGAGGAGGGAGGTTGAGCAGGAGGAGAGCCAGAGGGCCCTCCATGAGCACCCAGATGAAAAATATACTAAAGATACTGACATTGACAAAGGAAGGGAGAGATCAAAACTAGTACAGTCAGAGGCCAGCTGAGGTTTGGACTAGCTAGGTGGACGTGACTCTACATCAGCCCTGAAGGAGGAGTCCTCCATCTTGGGGAAGATCAGAACTCCAAATACGGGTGTGCTCGGCATTCCCATAACAGACATCGTATTTGTGCGAGTCGTGAGCGCCTGGCTAAGAGACAAGACAGAAAAAAAAAGACATCTTGTTCACCTGAAATATTGCGATTCTGTGCTGTATCATTTTCTCCCAACCCTATCATATAGCTACCCTATAAATGAGAAGTAGGCATATAAAAACAATACAAAAATGAATAAGTTTCATCTAAATGTACTTCACCTAAACGTGTGCAGAAACATTAACTTGCGTCGCTCGTGTTTTGATGTGGGACAACTAGAAGTTAGCGAGAACCAAAAAAATATATAGGGCCTACCCGAGAAGTGGTATTTCGAGCCCTGGGGAAGATCATGGAGGAGGGCTGTCCTTGGCTCCTCCCACTCCAAAGGCTGCAGGAGGCCAGGCCACTCTACTGACAGGAAGACCAGGGACCTAGAAAATAAAATGAAGCTGCTGGTGCAGTATAGTGTTCAGCGCCTGGCTCTCTTGCAGAGAGGCTGCTGATACCGGGGTTCGCTGCTGACATCCAGATCAATCAGGGGCGCGTAGACCCCCTCACTAGCAGACTCCCTGATGTCCTGGAGTCCGTCAGCTAGCGGAGTGCTGGTGACCACTGGGCAGGAGAGCGCCTCCCACAGGCGCTGCTTGATCCGTCGTCCCAGCTGTAGGCTGTAGGGACGAGGCCGGCCAGTGGAGTACCGCAGCATGGGGTCCACCACAGAGTGGTAGAGCTGCTGGTACTCCGCCACAGTTCGGCCATGGATCATCAGAGGGCCAGGGGTGGAGGGCTGCAGACACCGGGGGCGTGGGGGGGCGGGGCGCCAGTCAGGCAGGACAGCAGCATTACGGATGAACCTTTCATCTATGTGCTCCTGAAGGGCCCTCAGGCTCTCCTCCTGCTCCACCTCCCTCCTCCTCTTTTCCTGACCCTTATAGAGGGATGGATGGGGACAAAGGTCGGAGGTCAAAACTAGTACAGTCAGAAGCCAGCTGAGGTGTGGACTAGCTAGGTGGACGTGACTCTACCTCAGCCCTGAGGGAGGACTGCTCTCCTCGGTCCCCTCTAGGGCCACCTCCCAGGATGTCCTCAGGAGTGGAAGGACAGGAGGGCAGGGCCTCACTCTCCTGACAGGAAGACCAGGGACCAATCACAACCAGCTCTACTGCATTTTATCAACACATTTTATACTTTATTACATTTTCACAGGGTGCTCTGGGTTTTACAGCAAAAGAGAGGTCAAGATAAACTTTATTAAAAGGATAAATATACAGTGTGATTTTACACTTTTCACATGTATATGTTACGGTAAATGTGGGAAACTGGTAAATGTGTACATATATGATACTATAAGCCTCATGCTACTGTGACTAGTGTTTTCCAGGAAGCAGGAAATGTACACATTTACCAGATTTACCTTGGGAAATGTGTACACTCACCAACTCTCAATTACTTAATCATTACTTAAAATTTTAAAATATGTACAAATAGAACTAAACAACATGGACCGTTAGAAACTGAACACTTTTCAAAGGTGTTAAATTATCAGGTACAAATATGACATATAATCCTAAATTATAGACAAATATCAGTATTTTTAAATAAGTGAAAGTACATAACAGATGTACAAAGATACATTGAATGAGGTTGGGTTGCATACTATAATAGTGAGCAAGCTGCAGTAAAGAGCAAGTGTCCATAGTATTTTGCTCTAATGTTATCTGATGGGACAGTAAAGGAACAGGGTTCAACCTTCTTCCTGCCAGTGGTCTGATGCCTGGTGGTTTTGGAGTAGCTGTGATCCACAAGGTGACGAAGCAGATCACGCTTCTGCAGCAAGAAACACACAATGTAGGATGGGAGGATGTTAACTAAAGGTTTAAAACACATTTTCTAATTGTATTAACTTTCACTGTTTCCACTGGACTGCTAGGCCTGTTAAGTGGGGAGTTGAACAAATGAGAATTATCCACCAACTGTGTTTTTACTGCGGTTTCCTGACATTGACAAAGGTCAGAGGTCAAAACTAGTACAGTCAGAGGCCAGCTGAGGTGTGGACTAGCTAGGTGGACGTGACTCTACCTCAGCCCTGAGGGAGGACTGCTCTCCTTGGTCCCCTCTAGGGCCACCTCCCAGGATGTCCTCAGGAGTGGAAGGACAGGAGGGCAGGGCCTCACTCTCCTGACAGGAAGACCAGGGACCAATCACAACCAGCTCTACTGCATTTTATCAACACATTTTATACTTTATTACATTTTGACAGGGTGCTCTGGGTTTTACAGCAAAAGAGAGGTCAAGATAAACTGTAGTAAAAGGATAAATAGATAGAAAATAACATTTTGTGTATGTATATGTTACGGTAAATGTGGGAAACTGGTAAATGTGTACATTTATGATACTGTAAGCCTACTGTGACTAGCATCTTCCGGGATGTGCACACTTACCAGATTTACCTTGGGAAATGTGTACATTTACCATTTTATCACATTTACTATAACGTATACATTCATTAGGTACAAAAATATCGAGTTAGATAATCGTAAAATAAAACTTTTAAATATACAAAGAGAATTAACAACATGGACAGTTAGAAACTAGACAGTTTCAAATGTGTTAAATTATCAGGTACAAATATGATACATAATCCTAAATCAATGACAAATATAATTTTTTAAAAAGTACAAATACAACAGATGTACAGATACATTGATGAGGTTGGGTTGCATACTATAATAGTGAGCAAGCTGCAGTAAAGAGCAAGTGTCCATAGTATTTTCTTCTAATGTTATCTGATGGGACAGTAAAGGAACAGGGTTCAACCTTCTTCCTGTTGGTGGTCTGATGCCTGGTGGTCCTGCAGTAGGTGTGATCCACAAGGTGAAGAGGCAGATCACACGGTGTAGGATGGGAGGATGTTATCTGGAGGTTTAAAACACATTTTATGACACATTCAATTTCACAATTTACTATGAAAGAGCACACACACTTTAGGATGGGAGGATATTAACTGGAAATTTAAATATTCTCTGATACATTTAATTTCGCAATGTCGTGCAATAAAGAGAAACATTTGCCAACTTGAATTGTCTTTTACTATTTCCACTGGACTGCTAGGCCTGTTAAGTGTCCTGACATTGAACTGGAGAGGACGGAAACGTATTTGAATTCAGAAAAGTATCAATAGTAAAATATCAAATTGTTCGTCAGAAGAAAAGCAAACAAAGAATGCATTTGTTGATGGAAAACTACACATGTGGTATTAGTATTATCTAGTCCTGCTATTTTTTGCCGTCGACGCCTCCTCGGTGTTTTACCGGCGACAGTAAAACGGTAAGTTTTCAGCCTCACCTTCTCCATGATGAAAACTTGTGAACTGACGTTGATTAAAAGCTCCGAGGAAGATGAATTCGTCGTGGAAAAATTGTTTTGGTGTAGTAGAACTTGTTCAGCACAATTTGCGTGAGTATTTCAGTCTGAATTTCAGAGAGAAATGTGAGAAAATTTTGAATGATGCTCGTGCAGTTCGAGAGAAACCATAGCAACCTATGGATGCACGAGGTTCTACCTGATGGATATCGAGGAGGTTTATGTATTGATCATTTAAGCTTTTGACGACACCTCTAAATAACACAATAAACTAAAGATCATTTATAAATCTAGAAATGTATTCAGCACGTGCATGAATTTGGAATTATATGCGGACCAATGTATTTTTGCTGTGCTCAACTAATGGTTCGTTATATCACATGATAAACTATACCAGATGGACTCGTTTTTAATTGTGTACATTTTCAAGGTCTCCCCAAATGAAGACTCAGATTGATTGAACTTTTTTTCTTCATTGAAAGAGGTAGAGGTATGAAATGAACTTCATTCTGTTCAGACACTTCCCCTCTAAGATGCACGGGCATTCATTTAAAAAAAAAATTGACTTCAGTGCTTTTAAATGGCGCATAAATGCAGAAAATACACTTAAATGAGCAAAGGTACACAATTACATAAGATAGAGGCATGAAATTAACTTCATCCTGTTCAGACACTTCCCCTCTAAGATACACAGGCCCTCATCTTTCAATCTTTTACTTTTTAATGACTTAAATGCTAAATGACTGTAATGTAATGGGGACAAAGTGGAGATTGATGCATTTTGCTGTTGAAATTGTAACATTTTTCTCCCAGAGGAGGATGACACTGGGCCCTCCTACTATGGTTCTCTAACTGCCTCTGAGCTAAGCCCCGGATGTTCTGAAATCTTGGAAACAACTACATGGCCATATAAAAGAAAATGTCTCATAGCTACTGAAGTGGCACACACACAAAAGAGAAAGCTTTAGACAGAAATATAACCGATAATTATAACACATGACATATTGTTCAGATAATATTCAAGTTTCCTCAAATCCCCCCAGATCACTGTCATACCGCCATACTTAGTTTTTCATTAACAAATATAACCTATGAATCAAATAGTAATAGTTTAACCAATCAGAACTATTGCCATAGCTAATATAGATCAAGTAGTGAATTACATCATACCTTAGCTGCCTAACCTTTAGTCATATGTGTTAATGCAACTTTTACATTGTAGGTGCTTTGGCGTTACTTTAAAAAAAAAGAGGAAAACCGGACACAAAACGATGTAATAACATTTATATCAGCTATAACACTGCACTCTCTATACTGTAGACAACATTTTGTTTTGGTGGTGAAGTTTTCCACAGTGAACTGAGTGACAACAGGATAAAAGCTCAATGCGAGCTTTGAGCTCCGGTCTAGAGAGCTCCATACCTGACCTGAAGCTGTGTTTTGCCTCCAGCTAAGGTATACAGTGGAGAGCTTCATTTAACTTCTAGGAATTGAACACGAGATTATTTCTCAAGAATATCTTTCACTCAAGGATCTCCAGGAGGTTTCATTCACTAGCTCCATTGCCACGATCCAGGAAGGTGATTTGAGATGCACCTGACCTCTGTTGTTCATTCAACTTCCAGGTCAACCTACCCTGTCATGCGAGGGCAGCAGGTAACATTGCTGAGTTTAATGGAAGTTTGTAGATGTGCTGAAGCAGATGTTGCAGCTGGACGCCAGCACACAAATAACACCCAGTCAGGTTCTGGAGCGTCCATTTATCAGCATGGGCCACCTAGTGGACATCTTCCACCACAGCTCCCAGTAAGCCTGTCCTAAGATGCTGTGTGCTTATGTGGGTGGATGAAGTTGGCTGATTCACTCATTCATTGTCTTCCAGTGTCAAGTCCTGTTTTAAGATGATGGACATCTGTCAGAAGCAGATTCTGACAGATCCAAACCCAGGTCAGGTCAAGGATGAAAAGGAAGAGGATTGAGGTTGCAGCCGAGGAGAGTTGCAACAGGTAGGTGTTGTATCATCTATCTTGGTTGACTATTAAGATTCAAGAGGTTAAAACAACCTTCGATCTCTGCAGGAGCTCAGACAAGATGACCCAGGAAAATAATAAGAGGAGGGGCATGTTTGGATGTGGTGAGGGGAGACACAGGTAGGCTCACCTACAGTTCTCTTTCAGTTAGTTCAGATTTTGAGAATTTGAAAGTTGTACATTTTTTGTCAAAAATTCTTATATCCAATTCATACAGAATGTATATGAAATGACAGCTCTATTATTGTAACGTGAAGTGCACTTTCGATTTACGCTCTGGTGAGATGTGAAATGTGTTTTCATTTGTGGATCACAAAACATTTCTTTGTAGACCACCTGACATTTATATTTATTTGTAGATTTTTGTCCAATTTGTCCTGCAGCAGATTTGTGTTCCACCTCCGTATAACCTTTTGAGCATGGTGCTATAGAGAACCTTTCTAAAGGGTTCTTGACAGCACCAAAAAGGCTTCAACTATGGTACAAGCTTAAAGAACCATTTCCTGGTACTATATAAAACAGTGGGGAACCACCATGGTCCTCTAGAGTAGAAGCAGGGCAGAAAAGCTTCATTTCTATTCTTCTGTGCCTGTATATATTTTGTTATGTGTTTGACACAACGTGAAGCAATTGAGCTGTATATATTGTTATTTGTCACAAAGTACTTGGCAATTAAATATTTACAGTGGAGCACCTTATATATAGTATTATTTAATAATTCATTTAAGAAAGTGTGCGGGTGCCCCCCCAACCGGTCAGCTACCACCACAAATAGAATCTAATTCTGTGGGAAACACTGTGTGTGTTGTTGAAGTTATCTGGTTCATTGTGAAGTGTCTTAAATAAATAAACAATAATTATTATGAGTTGAGTCATTTTTCCCTGCTGCACCGCTACACCGGATCTTAGGGTTCCCCCCACTTCAACCCCTGGTTAAAGTTAAATTTTCTTTTTTTTAACTTCAGAAACTATTAAAATGTGGGAGATTGTATTATGACTGAGTGTTCAAAATAAATATTTTATGGTTGCAACCATTTATTTTAAAACAGAGTGGATTGTTATTGTTATTATTATTATTATGCCTTTTATTAAAATGGGGGAGGCCCCGGTGACTTGATGTTCTCTGAAGGGAGGCTCCCTGTCTTACACTTTGAAAACCCCTGGTATAGACGATATCCAAGGCAACACATTACCACCATTACTGAAGGTGTAGGCAAACCGTTTAGCAGCATGACAGCAGTTTAGCAGTTCCCATGATCTGCAAAATGAAGCACAATTCTTTATAGTACCAAACATTTATCCTTCATGTCATGTTCCTTTGAATAGGATTCATGATAATAGAAATATGTCTAGTGAATTATCTCCGAACAAAGAGTTTAAAACTGTTAGGAGATCACTTATCAAAGTCCACTGAGCCATATTTTACACATCATAAGGGTCATCAAGGACTTTGTAGATACAGTGATGGCTTTTCTTTTGAAGGTCTGCATAACCTTTTGGTATAGTATAGTATTTGCTTTATCAAGGGCAGGAAGTGGTTGACAACGTTTTGTTTTTTGTCACGGTGTGTATGTGTTGGTCTGTTTATTACCTTATTCTTTCCTTACGTATTTGAAGGGAAACTTGCCATGACTGCCCCGGTCTCTATTTGGTCAACAAAAGGGATATTATCTGTCGACTCCCTTTCTGTCTGTCTCTTACGTACACAGTTCACATCTACACAAGTTATGTCAGCACAGTACCACCCCATCTCTGACTAGGACTGAATGGTGGAGCAAGTGAGAAGTCAAACTGATACTCATCAGTCCCTTGCTTTTCTTTTCTCCTGCTCCGCTTCACAATGTGGCTCTATGATCTGTTTCTGGTTCTTGACCTGAAGGGAATACTGCTTTTTATTTTTGCCATTCTCCCGATAGTTTATTTACTGAACAAAAGGGATCCACCCAACTTTCCTCCGGGACCACCGTCTCTCCCGCTTTTAGGAAATGTGTTCAGCATTGATACTAAACAACCTCACATTTACCTAACCAAGGTAAGCAGCATTTTTACAGACACATTCACAGCAGCCTCCTGAAGGCTTTAGGTTATTCTTTAAGTTATTCTCTTGGTGACTAATGCCAGTAATTGTAAGATCCTGAGCTATTTGAACACATTTAGGACTTCCAAACAAAAAATAAACCAGCATTTCAGCAGTAACTGTCCTACATTAGTACTATCACTGCTTCATATGTGAGATAATTTTGTCAACTGTCATTTTTACCATAACACCATTGACTATACAGCAGAGAATGCACAATGTACCTAAATGTCTTTATATGAGACTTTGCTCCAACAGAAAAAAAGCATAGTTGGCAGTAGAAAAGTAACAGAAAGCGATGTTAAAAACCAGTTTGCCAGTGACATTATTTAGAAAACACCGTCCTGAGACATGCATCTTATTAGAGTCACATGCTGGACAATAGGATGCTTATTCCCTGCTCCTGCATCCACAGCTAGCCGATGTTTACGGGAATGTGTTCTGCATGCGTCTGGGAAGAGAGAAAACAGTGTTTGTGTCTGGGTACAAGATGGTGAAGGAAGCCATAGTGACTCAGGCCGAGAACTTCATCGACCGGCCATACAGCCCGATGGTATCCAGACTTTACTCAGGGAACTCAGGTGAATCAAACAGAATGATTGGCCTCGTCTCACACACTCACACACACACACACACACACACACACACACACACATACACACACTAGAACTCAGGTACAATATTGTTTTGTTTCTGTCTCTCAGCGGGACTTTTCTTCAGTAATGGGCAAGTTTGGAGGAGACAGCGACGTTTTGCCATGACTACCTTACGTAGCTTTGGTCTGGGCAAGAGCTCCATGGAGCAGAACATCTGTGAGGAGAGTTGTCATCTACAGGAGGGAATGGAGAAGGAGAAAGGTCGGCAAAAGAGAGCAAATCATGAGAGAGTACAACAGAATTGACACAGTATACTATTACTGATGGTGCTGCTTGAACAGAGATTTCTTATGTTCAGGTGAGCCATTTAACCCTGTGCATCTCTTCAACAACGCCGCGTCCAACATCATCTGCCAGATAGTGTTTGGGAGACGGTTTGACTACAATGACCACTATTTCCAGACCATGCTGAATAACCTGACTGAGATGGTCCATCTGGAAGGCTCCATATGGGCTCAGGTAGGAGGCAGAAGCAGTCCAACTATGGACACGTCCTTTCAAAACACAGATCTGTGGATTCATTCAGTGAATCATTAAACATATGAGAATGGCAATGGAAGGGTGTGACCTTACCAGTGGTCAATGTTATTTTCATAATTGAGGAGAGCAGATGTTAGTCTATACATGGAGGGCCCAAGATTAATCACAGTAAAGAAGATGGCAGATAAAAAATGAAATATAATGCAACGTACAGTGTGTACCCACGATCCAATAAATAAGTTTTAATATGAACAGAAATCAATTATTATTTGCAGCTCAGTAGATCTGTCACTGCAAGGACTCATTTGACCAAAAACATTATAAGCTATGTATTGATATCTCTTTTTTTACTTAAATAATAGATAAAAGCAAAAAGCTGTTTTCTCTCCAAACAGCTGTACGATGCGTTTCCCAGACTGATGAAGCTCCTGCCAGGGCCTCACAATGGCATCTTTAGCAAATGTAAATCCCTGGAGGCCTTTATCAGCGGAGAGATAGAGAGACACAAGCTGGACCTGGACCCCAGCAGCCCACGGGACTACATCGACACCTTCCTCATAGAGGAGAAGGTATGGACGAGGACCGCCGTGTCTGTCTGTTCACCTGTCTTGTCTTGTCCACTTTGCGTGCCTAACAACATCGCTTAGTTGTTGAAAAATGACTGTAAAGCAATCTCAGTGTTTGGCTTATTGCTTTTATAAACAACATTCTAATAAGAAGGACTTGTTGAATTGAAAATTAAAATCTACTCCCACGACCTTTAGGAAGAAAAGTAGAAGTATCTGTTTCATAAACTGAATATATGTTTGTTTGCCTAATAGAATAAAGGAAATCGTGAACTTGGCTTTTATGAACGCAACCTGGTTCTTTGTTGTCTGGATCTATTCCTGGCTGGCACTGAGACCACATCCAAGACCCTGCAGTGGGGCGTGATCTATCTCATCAAGTATCCCCACATCCAGGGTGAGTATTAAGACAAGAACAAACTTAAATGACGAGCAAAAGCATTTTAAGATTTTATGTCCACATTCACCTATTCTCTAAGCCAGGGACAAGGCCAGATACCAGTCAAACAGACTCATGTGTTCATGTCTATTTATAGCCATAAAAGAACCATCATCATATATTGGTTGTCATACACCACTCAAATGAAATGTTTGTTTACAAAGAAATCAGTTTAATCAATTAAAAAAAAAACTCCTATTTCACCACCTAGAGAAGGTCCAGGCTGAGATAGACAGAGTGATCGGACAGACCCGCCAGCCCACGATGGCCGACCGAGCCAACATGCCCTACACTGAAGCTGTCCTCCATGAGATCCAGAGGATGGGAAACATTGTCCCTCTCAACGGACTCCGGATGGCCGCCAAGGACACGACACTGGGGGGTTACGTCATACCCAAGGTGCATCTACTCATAGACCACAGCGACTGACTCGTCTAAACTAGCTTTTGTTTATGTATGTTTATGTTCACATTGCACTTGTAACAACTGTTGATTCATTGAGATTACAAAGGTATATGCACGGTCAGAGCACTCACATAACCTGGTAAACACAATATTGCGAGTCATCCCATCAGCAGTGACAGAGTGACAAGCCAGCTCTATGCTGTGTCAATACCAGCTTGTTGACTTGACCCGGTCAACAAGGCTGCACTCAAACTGCTGAACTGTTTCTTATCCCTGTAGTATTTTTTCAGCATGGTAATTTGCCCCCGTGGAGAATTACCAAAAGCATCGACTTGCTTTATTCTATCAAACCCTTGCTGTAAATACAAAGCATTTGAACACTTGGGTCAGTACAGCAGGTTGAGCGTTTTCTCATATTGTGTGTGTGTTGTGTGTAGGGAACTTCCGTGATGCCCAACCTGACTTCTGTGCTGTTTGACAAGAACGAATGGGAGACTCCAGACACCTTCAACCCTGGGCACTTCCTTGATGCTGATGGCAAGTTTATGAGGAGGGATGCATTCTTGCCTTTCTCTGCAGGTAACTTCAACATTAAACTGATAACTTGAGACCCTGATTTGTTACTGATGCAACCCCAACCATTCTCTGGGAATTTGGTCCACAGCCTGATGAGGAGGAATGAAGTGATGTCGGATATATAGAATATCTAGGAATGTTGACATTATGTTGAGGGGGTGAGACAGATTTTCATACCTTTGCTTGTTTCCCTACAGGAAGGCGTGCCTGTCTGGGAGAGGGCTTGGCAAGAATGGAGGTGTTCTTGTTTTTCGTCAGTTTGTTGCAGAAATTGTGTTTTTCCACCCTGGATGGAGAAGAGCTGAGTACAGAAGGAATCATTGGAGCTACACGCACACCACGGCCCTTCAAGATTTACGCCAAGGGCCGCTGACCCCCTGCAACATCCAACCTATGGACCACCTATAAGTTAAACACATTTGACAGCATCTACTGTATGAAGGTGCAATCGTGGCTAGCTCTCCGCAGTCAAAACCCACAACGTAAGGGTAACTACAGCATGTTGATCTTTGTATTGGATATATTAGATTGTATAACTGATTATAATCAATATAATATATAATCAATCAATAGTCTTTTTCAACACTGACATTGAGCAGAGCTGTGCAACCCCGGCAGACACTGGCAGCAGCAAAGCTCTCCAGAGTCCATATCAAACAAGAGTTCAACAAAACGTGAATCATGTACCTGCTTGTCGTTATAAATCAATACGTGAGTTGAACTATGGCTCACGGTAAGCTGGTTCAGTTGCATCAGATTTTGTACAGTTGACACAAGGCGTGGTTGGTGATCCTCCCTACCATGCTTTTCTTCGGTGAACAAATTGCTTCACATACACAACATCAGCTTTCTCACAATCCTCTTTGGACCCAAACTGAGGCTGATGCTAAATGATTACACAACACCCTTTTGAAAAATAATTGTATTTATTTATTTTTTCCACAAGAAAACCAAAAGGCTTTAAAATAGGTATAACTCCTTAAATCCATAAAATCTCATTTTTCATTCCTCATCTTTCTTCATTTATGCACATTGAACATGTAGTTTCTGAATAGTTTTATGTTTGATCGTAGTGCTCAGTGTTATATAAATGGCATTGTTTGTAAATCTGCAAATCTACAACAATCATCCACTGCAAAAGGAAAGTAAAATCATTAACATGGACCTCTACATCACAAAATGACACACCTGTCACAACAAAACGCCTTTCCAGTGTTCCTGCAAATATACAAAATGACAAAATGACAAGGCAATCAACAGCCACTTCATGTTTTGCAACTACAGCAGTGCAACATAAGGCTGGACA
This sequence comes from Hoplostethus atlanticus, assembly GCA_034670405.1. Taxonomy (NCBI): domain Eukaryota; kingdom Metazoa; phylum Chordata; class Actinopteri; order Trachichthyiformes; family Trachichthyidae; genus Hoplostethus; species Hoplostethus atlanticus. The sequence goes on along the minus strand of JAXDDX010000046.1, from coordinate 2,040,477 downwards.
GCCTCACCTCAAACATCAAAGAGAACAACTGCTTTTCTACAGCGCTCTTCAAGTCCCACTGGGCCACAAGATGGGACTTTAACTGGTTCATTGGCCCGAGGAAGTTATGGGCACTGAATGTAATAATGAATGTAACAATAATGAAAATACTCACAGCAAAAGAGCGATTGTAGATTCTCTAGGGGTAAAATATAATGGAGGTGTCATCTATATCGATTACATTCAGTACCACTGTGAACATGGTTGTGAAAGTGGACCTTGAAACCTGTCTGTGATTAAGTATCTTATATGAATTAAAATGATGAAATCACAATTTGCAGGTGCTGTGTGTAAGCTTAACCTGGTTTTGACATTTAGATCAAAAGCTGGTGTTAAAATCATGATTACAGTACAAGCTGTACACCTTTATCATTCTGTTGATTACTCCCTACCAAGTTAGGTTCAAGATATCGAGATCAGAGAATACAAAGGCCTAACAGTTTTCATTTAGAGCATGCTGCCAGTAGACAAGTCAAATCAATGTCTAGTATGTTGAGTATCGGAAATAAATGATAAATGCACTCTAGTCCTGGATGTGTTGTTCGATTTGTTGTTGCAGCACCTCAGAGGTTTGTCAGTTAACATGGTGTATTATGACTTATTCAGCATATGTACAGCGTTGTCGGATGGGCTTGCTCCATTTTAGTACAAAATTTGTAATGCACTGATATTTGTTGTTAAACAGTTGTTGGTGGCCAGCACCAAATATGGCTATCCCATAGCAGGTTAGCGTTTTCTCAAAGATGGCTCTGGAAAAAAGGCGTCTAGAGCGTATTCAGCTTTCATTAGTCTCCTGGATGACAATGTTGGTACCTCCATAGCTGCATAGTATGACAAATAATCTGAAGTTACATTTAGCTGGTATTAGCGTTCAAGTTCAACCCTCTTTAAGATCCTATTCCTATTTTAGGCTCCAGTGTTGAATAATATTGTATTCATGTACATTTCCCCCATTTCGGACCACAAATACAACAAGACAGGAAATAAAAGAAACTATAAGTGACTATAAAAAGTATTCAACTGAGTCTGCTGTTGGCAAAGCTATCCCAGGGGTGGTATAGATCCATTATTGGGACAGTGAGCTCTGGACTAGCTTTAGCTAGCAAACACAGAGGCTGTGGGTTAATGTTCTAGGTAAGGTCAGCCTATAGCCAGTGTATTGCAAGATGGGATGCTATAAACTACATAGGGTGACCGATAGGGATGTGTCTGATAAGTGCGTGCTCATTGATCCAAGTCAGCTCATCCTTCACCCCTCCCCCAAGGGCTGAGAGCTGATGTGTTTAAGGTCACTTGAGTGCTCGTTGTGGGAGGGAACGAGGGGACCGAGGGTGGATGGATGCCTTAGAAGAGAATCTCAGGTTAGACTTTGTGACTTTTCCCTACTGAATAAGGTGAAACATTCAGCTCTGTGAAGTTGGGTGTGGGGTCGGTCTACTTGGAGGTGGTGGCAGGCATGTTCATGGAAAGCGCCCGGCGTGTGGCGTTTGTGACTTGCCGCTGCTGGGACAAGAAGGACTGGCCAGGGGACACCAGGGAGGAGGCGCGGCCCCCTAGACGTGATTCAATGGCCAACTTCTGAAAGTTCAGACTCTGAGGAGGGAGAAAAAGAGAAGAGTTCATCAACTTACTGTTACTCTTGTTTACCCACTTCACACTTTGTTGGAATCTTGTATACGGTAAATGTTAACTATTTTATGAAGCACAGAATATAAACCACTTGTTCTGATCCAAGCTTACCTTGTTATACCAGGCTGTTACGATCAGCTTCTCCTCATACTCTCTGAGCTTCGCCTGCTCACATTCACGCTAGGCGAAAGAACGAAACAGACATCAGTTACGTTTGAACACCAGTCATCTAAAAATATCATACTATCTATGATATAATAAATGATCAGCGAAAGCAAAAGGGGTTCCCTGCATGTTTGTACGAGAAACACTCAGCAAACCAACACTGTGGGCATGAAAAGATCAAAGGTATGGGGATTTACTTCCAGGCTGAGAATTCGCTTGTCCCGGTCCGACAGCTGGTTCTTCAGGGCCTGGATCTCAGCAGTGGCTGGGTTCAGCTTAGGGTCCAAGGCTCGGATCACCTAAAAGCAGGAGGGGGATCAGTAGTTTCTCTGGCTGATGTGTGCCAGGCCATAGAAAGGGACCAGGCAATAACATCAATAATAATAATAAGAGGAACAAGAAGATGATGAAAACCTGCTTTACAAACAATAAAAGGATAACCAATAGGATAACCAATAAAAACACTCCATGTAAATTGAAAACGGGGTTACATAATAACAAACTAACACCACCAGGATAAAATACAAAAATCAAAAAGGTACAAATTCAATTCAAGCCGTGTGTGTTGTGTTCACTCACGTTGCGAGCCTTCTCCAGGTACATTTTGTACCTTTCCTCCATCGCCCTCATGTCGTCATCCTTCTTCTTCAGAGCAGCCATCAGCTCATCCAGCCTCAGTGCTTAGAAGAAATTATGATGATAGGCGTCATATAAATAACAATTCTTGAAACTGTAAAGTTATTGTGGACCTGAGAGAAACAAATGGGTCTGTCGTTGGTTGAAATCTGGTGATTCTTAGTGTTCAAGGCAAGTTTGTGTGTCCAACTCTGAGCGCTGCAGAGGTGTTGTGATGATGGTGACGTGAGACTTACAGGTCTGAGTGTTGTCAGGCTGAAGGTCCTCCAGCAACTCTTTCTTCTTCATGATTTCATCCTGAGCCTCATTCAGCTGGACCCTGGGGAAACAAATAGCTTCTTTACCTCCCTCTACTGGAGAACAAATGCATTTTACACCTCTCATCCACTATCAAAGCAATAACAGCACTCACACAGGATTCACACTTACATGTGTGCATCAAGTTTCCTCTTCAAGTTTGACTAAAAATAAAAAGAAAACACATGAATGTCAAACATTTCTCTCTAACGGGTCACCATTTGCTCAATTAATATCAAAGCTTACACTGTAAAAGAAACCCGTCAGTGCTCTGTGGGTACCTTTACCTCTCACACCATGACTCATAAGAAAAATGTTATGTTATTGGCACATTTGTGGTTGGCGTGTGCCAGCTCAATGATCACATGCCCCAATAAGATGAACTCTTCTGAAGGCACTTTAGCAGGAATCACACACACAATGCATGTTGGCACACTCACATCGTCAGGCTTGGCTGCCTGACTCTGCAGAGCCTTCTGGAGATCCTCCACCTGCTGCTGCAGCTCAGTGATCTGCTCTCGGCTCAGTCTGCAGATACATCGCCACACACAAGAAGGAAACATGAACATTAGGTTAGATTAGGGCAAAATGAAAAAGGAAGTTGCTCAGCTTGCATCAGCAACGCACCAACATAAAGACAGGAAACAGTAAGACCAGCAAGGCAGCCAGCACTCTGGAGGAAAGAACCGAAGAGCTATATTTGACTGGGTGGCTGGTACCTGTTCTCAGTGTCCAATTCGCTCTGTGTCCTATGTGCCTCCTCAAGCTGTGCCTGTAGATCAGCGATTTTCTCTCTCTCACAGTCCTCCTGCTGCACTCGCAGCATCTTATTCTCATGCTGCAGCGTGATGAACTTTTCTCTGAACATTCAGAGACATACAAGGTCAATACTCACAGAAACTTGCACACTTACATTGTCAGAAGCAGTGGTCTTTACCTGTACTCAATGGGTATTATCTCAGCTGCCAGGTTATCATGGGTGGGGCTGCCAGCAGGAAGCATCCCTAGGAGAGAGAACAGTAATGCACTTTAGAAAAGCAAAGTGATTGTTCCAAACCAGCCTCTTAGCGGCATCATCTGAGTGTTAGATTTGACTATCCAGTGAAATACCTGCTTGTAAGAGCTGGTTCTGCTGAGCCTGCGTGCATCGCAGCTCCTCATTGGTCTCCTTCAGAGAGTCTCTCTCAATGATGATCCTCTAGTGGTGGCATCAGGGAGGGAGAGAGATGTTCAACCAACAGTGCTAAGGTTAGAAAAGAGCAATTCTACAGCTGGGGATAAAATCGTGTCACTTCAAAACCAGTTGTACCTCTCTCTCTTTCATCATGGCTTCGTGCTTTTCCTCAAACTTCTTCATCTCAAAGGCCAGGTTGTCTGCCCGCCTCGTCTCCTCAGACAACTTCCTGTGTAGATCCTGGACCTGACAGCAAGTACGCATGATCACACTGTTACAACCCCGGCTCAAACAATATTTCAAGCCCACTGTGACATTGTGTGTCTGTATGTAACTTAAGGATCGGCCAAAAATGGATGCATTTTGTTTTGCAGTTCTGTTGGTAAATAGAGAACATTTACTCGCAGGTATCGTGTTACCTCTGCTGAGCTAAGTTGGTTCTGATTGGCTGACAGAAACAGTGACAAGATCTTGATCTTTGAGGCAGAACTGTTGACTGCTAACGTCCATCCCTGTGTGTCTGCATGTAACTTGCCTGTCTCTTGTATGTCTCCAGCTGTGCGCGGGCAGCGTTGGCCTTGCGCAGCTCCTCCTCCAGACTGACGGTGTTGTGCATGTAGGTCATGTTCTTCTCTTCCAGCAGCTTCACCTGCCTCCTCAGGTCACCCAGGTCCTCCAGCTTACGCTTGTACGTTTCCACCGATGCCTCCAGCTTCACCGCCCGGTCGGAGCAGCTCCTACATGCACGCACAAACAGAAAATGCAGCAATCACATAAGCAACACGTTCCAGATCACTCCAAACATACATATATGGTGTGAATAAAAGAAGATGATCGACACACACACACACACACACACACACACACACCTGAGAATGTCCAGTTCGTCTTTGAGCGCCCGAGATTCTTCTGCCAGGCCGGTGAGCTCGTCGTTGCGGTGCTGAACCTCAATCAGCTGCTTCTCCAACTCTTCACAGTGGATACGGTAGTCATCCTTAGCAGCCTCCAGCCTAAAGGACACACGTACACATGCACACTTAGTCTCCCACAGGCATAGTGATGGCTATTCACACATTTAAAGCTCACACACACCTGAAGTTTTCCTCCTGCAGTGCCTCCTGCTGTTGCTGTAGCTGGCTGTGTTTCCTTCCAGAGGGCGTGCTCGGGTCGTCAAATGAGTCCAGCTGATTGGCACGGTCTGTTAGAACATCATTCTCAGCCAATAAGCTGTTCCGTTCCTCTTGAAGGACTGTCACCTGGACAGGTACAGTGATTTTTTTATATATATATGTTTATTTTTTCTCAATGTGATGTGATGTAATGCAAATTAATGCCGATGCAAATAAAAATATTTGCGTCAAGTCAGCGAGGGCGTTTTGTGAAATCCATTCCTTGGCCAATTAGTTCATGCAAAGCAACACATAACATCTCAAACGACAGACGACAGCCCATTCAAGAGAACGCTCTTCCTCTCCCAGGCTGTTCAAATAAACAATGCAGTTAATCCACGTTGGAAGCAGAATACGGTAAAACTGCAAACATGTTAATACATGGTTGGTTAGTTCCACCTCTCACCCATCATTTCCCATTTCCTGACTTATCCATCAGAAGTGAACTTTCCATTTGCTTACAGTGTGGACACCAACTAGATAAAAGCAGATGGATAAACAAGCTCATGGAACAAAAACATTAGAAACTACACAAAGCTTTTCTCTCCCTTCTCCTCCCCTATGGACCATAAGCATTACTTGTATAGATTTACAACAGAGTATTCAATGCACACAGCGTAGCTTATGTTGAGCAGAATCCTGATTGAGCCATCCGTTAGCTGGGTTAGAGTAAGCGAGTGGGACGCTGCTACAGACGGGTTTAGTTTGGCTGAACGGGTCAGCCATGTTGGACTTACCTCACTGCGACCACAGATGAGCAAGACTGGGGACAGAACAACTCAATCTGTCGAGAGTCCAGTTGAACACAGCGTCAGTGCCTGTATATTTAGTTTGCCTGTACAATGCTGAGCCATTCCAGCAGAGCATGAGCTAGTCACCCCGGTGGTGTGGGAGCGAGCAAAGCAACGGGCTCAGAGTTTATCCTGGTCTGTAAGCCCACAGTCCTTCTGCCACAGCAGCTCCAGACAATGGACTCAAGCATTACACAACTCTGGTTTATATTGTAGCAGAGGCATGCATGTGTGTTTTTATGTCTGTGTGTACAGACATGTAGAGCCGGATCTCAGTAATGTAACTGGATGGGGGGTTCAGTACATATTGTTTTTCTGTAGAAATACACAAGCAGCAAATAAAAATGTGGAGTTGAGGTGATCGTTTCCATTTGCAGAGAGCGTGTGTGTATGAACTCTGTACTCACCTGTACATCCAGCTCTTGGCACCGCTGTGCTAACGCCTCCTTCTCTGTAGAAAGCTCAGCAAGGGCCTCCAGGGCCTTTTTCAGCTGGACACGGGAAGGAAGAGCAGCATTAAAACTAACATACACACACACACAACAGAAATACAGCATTCACAAGTCCCATGGACATGGAGGGGTGGCCAAGATGCAAGATGAATGCAACTAACTGCCTGGCAGGATAGAAAACCAGCAGCACTCTGAACTCCGACCACTGGCCACTGGCCTAGCAAGTGTTATTGGTGTCTTATGTCGGCTACAAGGTGAGACTGGTCTTAGAAATTGTAATTACATGATATTTTCAATGAACTACAAGTAGGAGCACAATCATAGTGTCAACTGTCATTGTTGTCACCAGATGTCCTGTTAGACTGTTAGCCATATTTGGAAAGGTTTTCATATATAATTTCATACTTTATTCTATTAGTAGTATTATGCATATTTGTATTAACACCCCCTTTGTTTATAGGCTCCATTGGTCTAACCCAGAGTTGATATAGTGACCTCATCACCTCAGGTCTATGGAGCAATGCAGTTTTTTGACCGTGCTTAACCATGTGTATGTTTGTACTGTTTTGTACTATTTGTTCGAAGTAAACGGTTAAAGGTACTATTTTGGACATGTGTTTTGTTCGCGTCAAGCTCACTGCTTGCATGGACTCCCTAAGGTAGAGAAACCTGGGGATTTTTTTCTCTCCGCTTCCTATTAAGTTACCATCCATGTACAGTGCAGGAACGTTGGTTGTCATCCTATCCAGGTGCATTGTGGGCATTAGGAACATACCGCTCAATACTCCTACTGAGTGAATTTTAGAGCAGAACATTATCAACACAATAAAATGAAGCTTGTAAAAATAGACCCCCCCCCCCCCGCATCCTCATATTGGTCTGTCAAAACAGAAATTGGCAGAAACAATAAAGTGGGCCTATACCTCCCAATATCGAGGTGAGCCTGTCTCCCCCCAGACAGACAGAGTGATCTCTGTATTAATAACACTGACCTGTTGCTCCAGGTCCCCTGACAGCTCTGCTCCAAATTGGGCCATGGTCTCTTTACTCATGAGCTGAAGAGGAAAAATATCACTACATTGATTACATAGACACATAAAAAGAGATGCAAAGTCCTCTATCTGTTCTACACTGATACAAGGTTACAGAGGACTGGTGGTGACCTTGATGTTACAGGAGGTCAGGGAAGCAGTCTTGTGACTGGCACGTGTCGTGGCAATTTAAGTCAATTGCACTTTGTCTAGTTGGTGGGAGCAGCTCAATAAAGCTACAACACAATACATGTCAGAGACCCCGTCTCTCTTCCCTTTAATGCTTGCAAGCAGAGCTGAAACTACACACAATTCAGTTCATCAGATACATACACACATAGTACACACACAGTAAAAGGCAGATCAGTGAAGATATATGCAAGGCCATGCACAGTCACCCAGCCGTAAAGGTCCCATCGTAAAAAGATAACAACTCTATACGACTTGACCTTCTGACACCAAGACCTGCTCATCCTTGAGATTTCCCAGGTCAGGTCAAGAGCTAACACACACACACGCACACACGCACGCACGCACGCACGCACGCTGTGACTATACTTATGCATACATATTATAAGCACACTTACATTATTTTCCATAACAAAAGTCACCAGTTTAAAATCACAGGATCAACTGGGACAATCTGGGCAGGGAAACTCCTTGAGACCAGATAACTGCAGTGGAGCTGCAACCCAAAGGTTTCTCTACTATATCTCTACCCCTACCATGAGTGAGAGAGAAACTTGGTCAAAAGTTGACTGACCTCTTGGATGGCTGTCATGACAACATGTTGCACCGACTCCTCCAAGGTCATGATGATCTGAATGTATTCTGGTGAGGGAGTGAGAGATTCATTATGCACGTGTCACACACCACACCACACCACACCACACCACACACACCACACCACACCACACCACACCACACCACAGCACCACACCACACCACACCACACAATGAGAGAAACAGGAAAGCATCACTGCAAACAATATTTTCAACATTTTTCAGCATGTCTGTGTGCCACTTCCAGATGACTACATATGTAACACTGCCCTCGTTGCCTTCCCAGCCAGGATGCCTGTCTGGCTGGGCCTTTGTCAGCGGCTTGGCAGGGCAACAATGATGCATTGTTGGACTCAGAAACTCAAGTAGCCTAACTGGGTTTTAACACCCACATTCCCTTTTTTAATCTACCATGTGCAGTGAATGTATAGAGTTTGAATGTCTGTATGTGTGTATGAGTGTATACGTCAACAGCCATGTACCTTGTTTACGTTCACATTTGACAGCACAGCCCAGTATGAGCTGCAGTAGCCTCCCCAGCTCCACGGGGTCTAAGTGCTCCGCCACCAGGGCCAGATCTGGCAACGGGAAGTCTGAGATCTGCTGGGCTAGGACCTGATGGTACATAACAAAATAAAATAAATAATCAATAATAACTATACAAACACACAGAGAGTATTGTGCACAAATCCACTACCTACCTCGTTATAATAATCCACCATCATCTGAAGGATCTTCTTCAGGTTGTTCATCTGAGGAGATCACACACAAGTTTATGGAAAGTTATGAACCGAGTCTACAGTGAGGACGGGGAGCAAAAGCATGGACTTAGAAAGGGAACTCCCTTCCATACAATTCAGGTTCATGCAGTCACAAAAGAAAGACTTCTCAGAAACGCAAGTGAACATGTAGTAGGAGGAGTAGTAGCAGCAGAAGCAACACGCCATCATAGCGGAGAGGTCAGGAAAAGACAGAGGAAGAGAGGAAATGGCATGCGTGGTTTCTACAGAACTTCCACATTAAAACACTTAATTTCTTCACATATAACATATACACGACCAACACAGACACACATACATGTACACATTTCACCAGAGGAGTCAGAGCGCAGGGTCAGAGTGCAGGGTCAGCCAGGAGTGGCGCCCCTGGAGCAGGTAGGAGGTCAGTGTCATTCTCAAGGACACTTGGACAGGGATGAAGCATACAGGGGGTTTAGCATACATGGGATCCAGCAAGGTATGGGCAGAAGGAGAAAAGGCTAGAGAGGACAGACGGAGGATGGGCTGAGACAGCAGTCCTCTGTACCTTCAGTCTCCAGTTGTCCCCCACGTCTGTTTTGATACGACTGAGCCACCCGTCACTGAACCACGCTGGGTCTCTAGATATCGACAGACATACAGACAATCAACTCAATGACTCAATAAAACTCTTCCCGTTAAATATCAATAATCTGTGATGAACTCCAGGAGTCATTTTGTGATGAAGTGTTGTAATGAACTTTTTTGGTGTACACTTCTGCTCAACCTGCCTCATCTACATGTACTTCAGGTAGCAGTCGCCTACATTTCCCATAATGACTTTCGACAACCCCCAGAGAACGGCCACGAACACGCTGCATCCAGTAAGCGTAGGTGGAGAGAGCAATACTGATTAGCAATAGCACACTAAGAGCAAGAGAGCAGGAGTGACTGCATGTCTTGTGGTTGCACTGCATTATGGTCTACTGAGGCTACTGTCAGTGGAGAAACTTGTATCTCTTCTACGATGGATTTCTTTTTCCTTCCTCTTTTTGAACAATGGTGTGAAATGGCGGGTCTAGAAAGAAGACGATGCTCTTTGATTCTGAGGGACTGACACTAAAACCTGATGTTTACCGTTGATGTTTTAGATAGCTGAACATTTTTCTCCTATTAAACTACATTGTATCTGTGCGGGAAATATCTCAACATGACATCACATGACATTTGGCCACTTGTCCTCAGGAATAAGAAAAATACACCACCAAACAACAAAATGGGCCCACAAACGCAAGGTACATCGGCAGTAGCTGTTTTTTTAACAGTGTTAAAGTGCTTTTTTCCTTTACGGCTCTTGCAAAGTGGATTGGTACAAATATATATTTATGACTACTGATGAGTTAAATACATAATACACTATTTAGCTTAATATTTTAGTACAAGTATACGACACCTAGTAGGAGTCAATTTTAGGGCTGTCGCGGTTGTTAAAAAAAAAAAAAAAAGTCCTGTATTTTGGAAGTTTTTTATTATTTGTTTTCCATTTCATTATTAAATTAATCATATTCATGTGTATTTGGTGTAAAGTATTGTAACAACCCGGTTGAAATATGTGATGCTTACTGTTAGTTATGGCCAGTTATGGGAGATGTTATTAGCAGGGTTCGTACCTCCCAACTATTGGTTGCCCATCACCAGTACTAGTGTGCTTAGTCTTCCTGTGATTGGTTGAGAGGCGGGGAGGCGGGTCAAGAGGTTAGGTTGAGACACCTGTGTTGTGGTGGTACGCTCTGGCGCTGGGGTTTAAGAGTTTGGAGAGTTAAGTTATCGAGGTGAGCTGTTGTACGGCGCCGTTACGGCCAACGGTAACTAATAATCAGCTTAATAAATGCACTGGATTGCAAACAAACTGTTTCGTTTGTCTACTCAAAGTATCCGTCTTTGACGGGACGCTACAGTATGACTAAACTCATTTTAGGGCTAGTATAATGAGTGTTTTTTCACATAATACACACTTTGCACTGTTTGGTAATCTCCCTCAATTTTGTAGAAAAACTGCCACGAAGAGCTTTTTGACATTCGCCGTGTTTAGTGAGCCGGAGTGAATTTACGAGTGTGCGCATTGGCTGGTTAACATAATTAACTAACGTGATTGATTTGAAAGACGCTTGGTATTTAGTAGGTAAGTAGTTTATTTCGTCATTTATGACAACGATTGTAAGTTAGGCTACAGTTTATGTTTTTTTTGTGTAAAATAATAAATTATCAATAAAAATAATACTGTGGCGGACTCGCCACAGTACCGGGGTCCGTGACAGACAGAGACATAGACAGGAGGAGAGTTAACTGGCCAGCAGGCCGTTTTATTCATAGACATATACATGTATACACATGTATATATATATATATACACACACATACACATGTATATATGTCTATGGTTTTATTTGCACACCAGCGATATAAACCCGGCCCCCGGCGCTGACGGCCGTGTAGGAGCGCCGTCTTCCCCGGCACGCGCACCTCCTCCCTCCCGGCAGGTCAGCCGCGGAGCACCAAGGCTGCCCCAGTCCGCCAGGCTTCCAGGGGCGTCTAAACGTTTATGACTCAAACTTCGTGTACACGTTCACATCCCTACTTTTATCACATTTCACAATGTTGAGGGACAAATGGATAGATTTTCAAACATGTTTGAAATTGTTTGGGACTCCTACGACGGATCCGCTAGTGTCTTACACTGAACTACACTGAACCGATCGCGGGTAAACTCGCATGTATTAAAAAAAAAAAGAAAAGTGCGGTGATGAGCCACATACACAACCGCGGTGGGAAAATTTCAAAACCGCAACAGCCCTAGTCAATTTATGGTTGAGAAAAATCAAACCACCCCAGAAATTCCCTCTGACTGGACTAAAGCCTCAGGCTGTATTGTGCGATGTGAAATATTTCAGTCAAGTAAGATGAATAATGGACCTGCAGAGTAGACAGATGTGTGATTAATAGGGCAGCACAACCACTACGTGTGTGTGTGTGATGCTCTCACATCTGATGCAATGCCTGAGACATTGCCACTCCAGTGGTCAGCTCCAGCACTGTTCTGCAGGATGCAGGGGTGTTGAAGGTCTGCAGCTGAGGGGCACACAGAGAACACACTGGGGTCAGGTGAGGACAGACGGGGGTAGCGGAGGAGGAGACAAGCATAGCATAACCTAGTTAATCTAACCTACCAGGAGGACCCCTGGTATGACTGTTGAGGCAGTGAAGTGTTTAAAACAAGTGAGGGTCGGGGGTTCAACGCCAAAGCCAAAATTATGATTTGGTGTTGTAAAACGTGATTTCAAACCGTTTTCAATTAGATTTGACCATGTTCTATTTTTGGTTGCTGTATGGTACCCTGACCAGCAGGGCGGCGGTGAGGAGCACTGCTGTACACTATTGCTATGCGGAAGACACCTTGTGTCTTTGTAAAGGACCTGCAGACTTCACTTCCAAGTTTCATAGTGGTTCATTGTTAGACAATTAGGCCACTTAAAATGCACTTGATAGCATAATCATAAACAAGCAAACAAAACCTCACAAATAACAGTCAGAATTATTAAGATACGGTTTATGCCTTTAATTGAACTTTTTTTTGTATATTTTGTTATCCTGTTAACTATTTTCCTGTAATAGCCTAAATATGATCAAGTCACTTCATCACTGAAAGTTATCTGGGGCCAAATAACAAGAGTCCATGTTCTTGGTATAGGGGGTCGTTTGATCTCATTCACTGGCCTGCACAATTACCACCAAAGCCCTTTTCTGAGCCAGGAAAAAAACCCTGCTTATAAACTGAGTTATCACTGTGGGGTTTCTCCACAACACTGCAGATGGGCAGAGATAGTACATATAATCCCCCAGACGGGAAGGAGTAGTACAGGAGAGAGGAGAGAATAGAGGATGATGGAGGGATGGATGTGCAGATCATAGTGGTATAAAAACAGCAGCAGCCAGATAAAAACACAAAGGCTTCTCTGCCAAAGTGAGTAAGAAATAATTCAACCAGCCGTCATGGTGTTAGGTGAATATTCCTGTTTTTCCTCAAACATGGCTTCTACCAAACAGTAAAACAAGAATTGTCTGACTGTGGTGTGTGCACATTCTGCCGTATTGTGATTACCAATTCTATTTCAGGGCTCATTCTGAGGGTCAGGCCCACCAACATGTTCTCTCCACTTCCCCCATGTGCGACTTACTCTCCTAGTGACTGAGGGTACTGTAGGTATAATGTGGCTTTCATAGCCTCTTGAAAATGTATTTGCCAGATCATATCTAGGATGTAAACAGTAAACTTTGTGCAGGGTCTAATTAACAAACCTAACCCACAAGATAGGCCTACAAAATGTCTAATCGTGCCATGGATAGGCAGAGGTGCAATATGAGTTGCAGTAATGAACTGTGCACAAATCATTGCTCAAGGGTAATATTTGATCGCAGAGCAAAAGATCGAAAGCGACATTCCAGAAATATCTCCGGTTAATTGGATTAGCTCTGCAAATCCGACGAGGATCAACTAAATTAGGGGATAATATTGTCTTTGCCACGTAGTGCAATTGGCTGGAGTAGGCAGTTGGCGAATGGTGCCACTTGACGAATGACGGTGTGGCTTGATGTCTGCTATGGTGTTCATTTGGTGTTTTTTGTATCATTCATCTAATATCTGAATTGGGCTTGTAGGAGGGTTTGCCCTGGATTATGGCACAAGGGGTAGTAACATCTTATCCTGTGTATTGATGAACGTCTTCATGTATCCTACCTGGTAACATTTAATGTACAACCCAACTCTTAGACTAAGATGACCTACAGAAGATGTTTTGTTTTGGGGTTACTGTTTTTTGCTCAGCCTGGTGGATCAATAGTGAATGCGATTCAGCCTAGAATGAATGATCAAATACAACTACGAATACGAGAAACACCGACGGGACCGGCTAGCTGCAAATCCACGACAGTCGACAGTTTTCATGTTTCCTCACAGTGCTCTCCGGTTGTGGGAGTGTATTCTCCGACATACCCACCTACAAACAGGTAAACGACATCGCCTACATGGCTGCCCTACATCTAACGACCGGAGCATTAACACTCACCCATATTATAAGGCTCTCAGTCAAGGCCGTTTTGTTCACGTCCATTTCTTTCCCGTATAAACCACCAAGTGTTTCCTCCACCTGTCAACGGCGCTCTTCCGCCCCGTCCCTCTGCATTTGACCTCACCTGAAAGAGATCTCCTGACGACAAATACGCAGCGTACGGATGCACGACGCTCATTCCGCCGTAAAAACAGCGCAGGAGCTACGCGAATGACAGCTCCTTCGCTGTTTGACGTTTGAGTCGGGTCGGGGGCTGGCGACGGGATGAGGGAATACAACGCCAACGAATTAGCGAGGCCAATCAATGTTGAGCTCTGTGGAGATTGATGGCGCTTAAAATGTTGAGGAGCCAATCAGACAGCGCGATCTGGGGGTTTGGATACGCCTACTTGATCTAGTCACAAGTCAGTTCAAAACATTTCCGACCTTTACCATAATATACCTCGGCTTCCGCTCGTATTGAGGCTGGTATTTTAGGCTGGAAATAGATTATTAATAGAATATTAGTGAATGCCTATCTTGTTGCCATAGCAACCGTAAAATATGACCTTATCTTACCGTATTTGATTAATTGAATTCGAAGGAAACAGTTTTTCTGGTAGATAATTCTCCATCTGCTGTATATCAGGGACTGTGGACTCTGGTTGCAGGGGGGAAAATGATGGATAGTTTAATTTCACTGTTATTTAATTCCCTAGAAGGAAGCACATTTAGAGAATGGGTAAGGGAGACGATGATGATTTGATTATAGGACTCTCTCTCCCCACTGGTTGTCACCTCACTAGACAGTATAGACAGATGTGCAGTTCTATAAAAGTCATACAGGGTGCTTGCAGTTCCTGAAAAAGTCTTAAAAGGTCTCAAATGATCTAAATTCTTAAATGGTCTTAAATGGTCTTGAATACGATTGCATCAAGCATTTTAAGTCTTAAATTCAGTTTTCTGGTGTGCTGTTCTTCCATTGAGAAATTAGTCCAGTTATGCAGGCCATATTCTGATAGGCCTACATAACCCCAAATTACAGCCAACGGAGTATTAATCTAATCGGTTTGAACTGCACAGTGATAGACAGTTTTACAGATGTTGCTAGTAGTTGCATGTGTGCAATGAAAAAGAAATGGAAGATATTGAAGTGGAATATTATTGATCCTTTTTAGCCCGATTTTGTATAAGAATATATTTGGAATACATTTTTTTCTGTACCCGTCTCTCATCAGACAGCCATGAACAGCCTACAGTATCCCAACTCTCTAGGTAATTTATTTCTCTTCCCATGCCAATAAACTTCCTCACATTACCCATTAATATATCTCACGTGAAGGTGTGTGTATGTGTGTGTGATTGGAGTGTGTTCCAAATACTTTTTTCTAAATAGTCATGGCATCTGATACGATTAGGAATCTCACTTTTGGCCCCATGAGTAGAAACCAATCACCCATTGCTTCTCTCTTGAGCCAAAATATAGAAATTAGAAACCAAGTCTTACTGAAGAGAGAGATTAGTATTTATAACAAAACTGAGATGATGTGTGAGTATGTGACCTAATCTTATTGTATGTTTAACCCTGACCTGCTGCCCAGCCACAACAGCCTTGCATAAATGTGGGACAAAAAGCTACACGATCAATGAGCATACTTGGTTTGTGTGCGTATGTGTGTGCAGAAACATACTTGCATGCCCATGAATGAGTGAGTTGTATGACATGAGACTGGACTTTGCCCATATGGCCCACAGGAATACCCTCTCTTTATTGTCAGTAGATCAAACATACCCTGTTACCTACCTGACTGATCGATGGCTGCTATTTTTAGATACCTCTAATCATCCCAACTCCCTGCTTTAACTGTGAGGTGAAGGGGCTGTGTAAATATTTGCCAGGATATATTCCTGCAAAGACGACCAGGGTGCTCTGTCACCCGGCTGGTGAGGAGCAGACCGACACTGATAGCAGGTGCATGAAGATCATCACATCTCTGCCCGCTGTCTGACAACTCATATTTACTCAGCTACACAACCAGACAGAATGCGTGGGAGAGTTTCTTAAATCAACGACCTTTGATGTTTACATTAAGAAAGCTCATTTAATAAATACTAGTTGCTGCATTTTGAGTTATTCTTTACTTTTACTCTCTTTTCATCCAGCACGTCTTCATTGCAGAAGGAAGTACAATGTCAGAAAAGAATAATGGTTGAGAAACTGAAAATAGGTTTTTAATTTTGTTCCCAGTTTATTACAAGAATCTTCCCCAATGTCACAAGCAAGCTGGTGTCTGGAATAATGGCTCTATGAGGGGCCTCCTTGCTCCTGGGTTGATCATCTACAGCCGAGGGGCCCCTCAACAGCCTCATAGTGTCATACAATGTTAAAGATAGTGACATTCACTTGCATTTCACAACCAGTATTGTATGGTAAATGATGAGTATGTGGGGCAGGGCTGCCAGCAGAGTAAACTCTGGGTGAATGATTGGCAGGGCCAGCTCTAACCTACTTAGACAAGGTGTGGGCGGAGGCTTCTCTGTGCCATCTTGTGTGGAAAGTCGCGTGATCAAAATAGTTTGCATCAGACCAGACCAAGGGGGGGGAAATGTGCTGTTTTTGAGATATAATAGTATACAGATATACACAATGTTTATCACTGTGTTACAGTGTTACATGTTTTCATGTTTTCATGTTTATTTGGAATACTGCCTTTGTGTACAAAGCACAGTGTGTTTGATCTCAAAGCATTACAGCTCCCTTCAGGCAGGAAGACTCAGACACAGGCTGACACTGGAGGGCCTGATTGATCATTAACTGGCCAGTGATATAATTTGTACCGTGATGCTGTTAGGCAGCACTTCACTTCCTTCTAGGAGGCGCACGTTCACTCTCTACCTGTCAACACCATATACCAGCCCAGCTATGCACCCCTACCACAGCCCTCAGCTCAGGTGAGTCTGTCCGTCTTAGGTGTGGCAGCATAAATACTATTTTAACCACTACTGGTGTGGATTTGTAAAAAGTGGACGGTCCAAGTAATTTAGGTTTGGGATTTAGAGGAAATCTTGAAGAGAGAACACTGAAAATAGATCATTGTGTGTGTGTGTGTGTGTGTGTGTGTTTTTGACAAACAATGTCAAAATATCAAAGCTGAGCAAGGAGACGCCCAGGGTCAGGTTATGATCTGTTACAAGCGATTGATTAATTGCCTGTAAACAAATCCACCGGAGTACTCAAGTTCAGTGATGTTTGATTGGTTTTGGACTAATTCATCTGAGCACTTTGCCTCACATATCCATATAATATGAATCTTAATGGTCATTTATACCAATGCAAAACATTAGAAACCATGATTTAAAAATGTGTGAAATATTTACTTAAATATTTGTTTGTAATAACCTTTTTTATTTATAACCTGTTTACTGTATTTGTTTCACTTCATGTAATACATTTCCATACATACATAACACATCACTGTAATCCCTGTTTATGAATGAAATGATAAAATCCAAATTGTGATTTTAATGTCCTATTAGATGTCGGCTCTGCACATTACTGTAATACCACATGATGTGAAATATTATTCTCATTATATTTCTTATAGGTGTTTTATTGGGAAGTTCCATCAGTAACATTAGTCTCACAAATTCATGCATGGCAAACTCATCATATAATTTTGCCAAATTGAATAGTGCATGCAATATGTCATGTGTCATCCAATCACGTTGTAATATGTGTTGTAATGTCATCCAATCAGCTGGCAGCACCTAAACCGTCAAAGTGCTTTATGTCGACATCTTCGATCCACAAATACAACAGGACAACAGAAATTGTTAGTTTTGTGTCATAATTTCCCAACTACCAGATAAGTATTATCATGCACTGGGGTGAACATCAGTAGTGACCTATGTCATGTCATGCTACAGACAAGACCGCCTCCCTGAGGGTCCAATGGGTCACCGAGGGTCACCGAGATCCTTGCTCTGCACACCAGAACAAGCCGCAGCAACGCACGTGAGCAGCCACAAGGTGAGGGCCTTCACTCATAGACACACACCCAGTCTACTGGTGGCCTGACTGCTGGGGGGGGCAGAGCACAAAGCCCACGTTAAGCAGGTTTGATACCAGTGGGGTTAAACCACGAGGCACCTCTGTGTTTAAATATATTGCTGTTGTCACCTGAAAACCTTGTCACTCCAGTTTGGGTGATTTTCATGTTTTAACTTCATTTAAAGGATTACATGGTCTTCTATGGGTTGAGGAAATTCTATGACCCCTCAGGCTTATGAAACCCTTTCACTGGTTAAACCCGGTAATGCACGGTGGTCAATAGGAAAACAAGTCTGTTTTTCATAGTTCCTGAAAATGTGACATTTGGGAGATACAAGGTTAGTCTACTAATATCTGAGGCAACTACTTCAGTTTTTGGATGCTTCAGTCTTCAGTCAGTCACAGTCTGACAGGAAGAGGATAGCTGCCAAATAAAGTACATCCAGTTCATGTTATGAGGGATCAATGACTCAGTTACAGACTTTCTCTCCACATGTGGAGGAGAGAATTTGACTTGATTTATCAGACTTGCTTGTCTACTCCATCCCTTTACTTACAACTCATCCTCCTCTCATCTCCCATCGCACTTCATTCCTTCATCTCTTCAGGAATCCTCTCCGTTCTGTCCATCCATGGGCCACAGAGACTGGCACTGTCCGGTGTGCCTGCAGACCGCCAGCTTCCCTGTCCAGACAAACTGTGGCCATCTGTTCTGTGGTAAGAGAGAATACACACACACACACACACACACACACACACACACACACACCACCTGAAGAGGTCATAGGTTAGAAGGACAGACCAGGTTTGTTCATTCTTCATCTGTACACTTGCTCACCTGTTATATTGTTCATTCATTTATTTCATTAATTCACTGATCAGTGACGCATCAGGGTGCTGGTGACGTGTGACTCTGTCTTTTGGGCTTTCAATAATTAACCGTTGCCATGGTTTCTCAACTCTGGATCTCACCTGATAGGCTCACTGCAATACAAGATGACGTCTAGCTTACCGACAACGAACACACTCAATTAGCAGTTAACAGATGTGCAGCGGTGCAAACTTCAAACACACCTCAAAAAGCCAGACTAGTAGTTTCCTCGTGTTGTGACATCATTATGACATTTTATTTCCTTTCGAGAAATGAGACTTCAGTTGAACTTTACGCCCAAGCACTAGAGAGCCATGTCACTGCGATTCATATGTTTATGGTGCAAGTGTAGAGTTTCTTGACCCAGATATGATCAGTCACTGATTACCTTAGTATAGTCACCTAACTGCACCTGCCTCACTTGCCCCTCCTTACCCCAAACATACACTCTCCATCACCCACACATCTCTCAGTCAGTTATCACTCAACACCATGTAACAGCTTCATTGCATGCTTGTCTTGCTTCATTGGATTGGATTGCACTAGAAAGGTAGAAACCGCTGTATGCTTGATGAAGAGGTGTTCACTCATGTGTTTCATTCTGCAGCTCCCTGTCTCATTGCCTACTGGAGACATGGGTCCTGGCTGGATGCCATCAGTTGCCCTCTCTGTAGACAGAAGGTATGCATGACAAAATGTACACTTGTGTACATGAAATGTACAGAGAACGAGAGTCATTTAGAAACAAGTGGAATAGAAAAACCTTGTGACTTTCAGGTCAGTGTGCTGTGCCGTCTATTCAGTGAGAGTCGATCAGACGGACAATCGAAGGAGGTTCTCGGGGAAATCACAGACTACAACAAACGTTATTCTGGAGCACCACGAAGGGTCAGTAATACATCTAACCCTCAGACAAACCAACAGCACACTCATCCTACAAACAACCCATTAGAAACTATTCTCAACGTCTCTCCATCTTCCTTATTCTCCATGTCTAAAAGTATCAGGTGGTGCATGCGACATCAGATTAGATTATAGGATTTCCGTGATAATAGACAAGAATTCCTCCACCATCCCCTCTGATAATGGGTTTGGTAACAGGAATACGTCTTATGCAACATAGAGGATTTATCTTTCCTGACAGTCAACAAAACCACACAATAGAGGCCTCTCTCTCTCACACACCTAAAGCTGCCACGCCTAGCTGTCTTACCTTGGAATTGTCCTATATACACACACAGGGCTGCAGGCTTTCAGGGTTAATGACTGGAAATGATTCAAATTCTTATACATCGAAATGCCTTTTTTGAACTATAGGTGGGGCTGTTAGCTGAAGAGTGTGTTTTTGAATTATCTTTGCCTTTTAGACAAAAACATGATCTCACGTGGCCCTTGAGTTTTGACGGGGTGGAGCATCTTTTCATCTTTTAGTTTCACACTAACTGAAACAAGTACACTGAAACCACACTCACACTAACCAGACATACACCTACATAAAGCAACTCATGATCATAAATCTTGAGCGTCTACAAAATCCAACCACTTCCACATTCTTCTGACTTCCCTTTCAGTGTACTGTAAATACTTACTGTACGTTTGAGCGTGTGGAGTTGGCCACAAATGCGGGCATGTCCGAATGTGTTTAAAAGTTATATCTCTAACATTTGGCAAGTAGTTTTCCCTCCCTGACCTGTCCTTTCTACTCTGTCTTCTAGGTAACAGACTACCTATGTGATGCACCTCTTCTCCTGCAGCTGCTGGCCCGTGGCCTGGGCACCATGGGGGGTCTGGTGTGGCTGTTTTTCTTCAGGGTGGCTCTGTGCTGCGTGGGGACCATGGTGTCGTTCTCCTCCCCTCCTCTGGACACCGTCTCCTCATCAGCGAACCCCCTGGAGGCGGACCCTTCCCTCTGTGGACTGCTGGGGGTCTTGGATGACCTGGTGGTGGTCATCCTGCTCCTCATCTGTGTTATCAACATCAACCAGCAGATGGTGCCAGAGAGCGGACACTCAGCTCGCGCTACGGCCACACACGGAGTACTGGGGAACTCGCTGTAGATAGATGCTGCTGGAGGGTCTCACTACAAGTTGTTTGACATCAACCTTTGTTGGACTCCTCCCTCATGGCTGTAGCTAGCTGATTAGTGGATGCAGGCATATTGACAGCACCTTGGCATGAAACTATCAAGAGATATTAGACTCTATGCTACTCAGATTGTGACTGCTGACTCCAGGCCTTGTGTAAGAGGCCTAATGGCATCCACAACATAATGTAATTCGCTGTATCGTAAAGTCAGCCATGGTTACAATCATTATGAATCCTGATGTGGCTGGTCTATGTAGGTCAGGGGCCATTTAGTTCATGTATTGTACCAATATGTACCAAATGAAGCAATTTTGCAACCCAGAGTATCTAGAGTTCAAGACATGCTGCAATTTCATGTCAGTACTGTAACATCGATTCCCCTGTAAATACTTTATATGCTATGAATTAATGTATATATGTGTAAGATAAAGGATATTTATTGTCTTTAACATGCAGCTTTCCTGTCCCATGACTCACTACACATCTGTCTATTTTGAAAGGTTTTATTCTTTTACAAGTTCAGTTTCAAAGTTTCAGCAGTTGAACAATGAATCACATTGAGTGTTATACAGAGGACCAATCAGGTTCTGTTATTTTACATGTAGTAGTGGTTATGTGAGCTGGAAATATGAAAAAATGAGGAGAATGAAACTCATGGAATGTATATGAAGTCAACAAGAAACCACCATCTCCTCAAAGTCATACAATACTATCAGGTATGTAAACAGTGTCTTCAATGTGCGACTCCCAACCCAACAACCAGACACTCAACAACGACGACATAACAGTTTGAGAGCACCAGAAGCAGACGAGCAGAGTATCACTCAGTGTTGCTGCACCAGGCAGCTGCGTTCCTGAACATGCGTAGCCAGGGTGAAGGGCTGAGCGAGGGCCGGAAGTCCCGCGGGGCCCAGGGCCACTGCCAGCCCAGGGTGCAGCGCTCCGGGTGGGGCATCACGGCCAGGTGTCTCCCGTCCCTGGAGCAGAGCCCTGCTAGACCCTGGGGGGAGCCGTTAGGGTTCAGAGGATACTCTTCTGTGGGCCGACCCTGGTCGTCCAGGTAGCGGAGAGGGGCCAGCCCGCCAGAGATCATCTGATCCTGGGCCTGGGAGGAACGGAATTGCATCAGACCTGTGGGAAAGGACAGAGGTTGGAAATCAATATCAAATACAGCTGAACCTTACTGACCTTACTGACCTGTGACATGTACAAATGAGTCAGCAGAATGAGTGAATCCCACTTGTGATCTTTGTGTCCAGTTATGAGTCAACTCTGCACTCCCTCCTTATCCTTCTCTCAATAGCCACTCTGGTATTTGTCAGAACGTGGCCATATATAACACTTGTGACAGGTTAAGAACGACTATCTAGGAATCAGCTCTAACGGCTATTACTGTACCTTCTCCATGTGCCACCCACACTCCCAGAGCTGAGCCCTCCATGCCTCTGAGCCAGATGGACGGGGACGCCTGGATCCCTACACTGACGAACCTAGACTCAAACCTGCCAGACTTATTATGGGTCAGCACCACGTCAGACTCTGGGGAAAGAAATTGCACAAATAACAGGCACAAATCAAAAACTGCTGCAAAAGCGTATTATTATGATAGCTGTGGATATACACTATGCAGAACGCTGTAATATTTCACAGTTTAACCACTTTAGTATTCCCCATTTAAGGGAACGCTTCATGGCTCTCCCTTCCTCCTCCTCTTACCTCCTCCATCCTCCCCCTCTCCAACCCAGCCCAGCAGGGCTAGCAGCTGGCAGCCGTTGCACACACCCAGACTCAGCGTGTCGCTGCGCCGACGGAAGCGCTCAAACTCCGCCTTGGCCTGGGGGTTGTATGCAACAGTAGCGGCCCAACCTGCCATGAAAGACAAATAGTGTTAGGTGAAAAGAGCCTATATCTCAAAGTGGCGTGTGTGTCAATAGGAGTGTGTCTGTTTGCCTTTAGCTGATCCCAGGACATCTGCGTAGCTGAATCCACCAACAAAGACCACTGCTTTAAAAGGCTCCAGGGTCAGGGAGCCAGAACACAGGTCCTGCATGGTCACATCCCATACCTACACACAGACATAGAGAGGAGGGATGCCTGTAAGAAGTGTAGTGTAGGTTAAAACACATACAGGTGAGTGTGTGTGTTGTGTTACCTCAAAGCCAGCCATGTACAGAGATGCCGCCATCTCTCGGTCTCCGTTGCTGCCCTCTTCTCTGACCACAGCTACACGGGGCCCGGCAGCTAAAGGAAAGAAATGCAACTCAACACACGAATGCAACTGACGATCAAATCAAATGAGTATACACAATCAGCTATGATGACGTGGTACCAAGCCTGTCCAGTCTTACTGATGCTGGGCATTTCTGAGGGGTCAAAGGTCAGTTTGAAGTAGGGCTGCGTCCTCCTGGCCAGTCCTTCCTCTTCCTGTCTAACACAGAGCTCATTGGCCTGGAGCTGCTCCAGCTGGAAACTGGTGCTTTCCCATAATGCTCTGAGGTTAGGCAGCCGCTCGCTCACAACTTCCTGTCCATTCACGCGAACATTGACCTGGACGACAGGAAGGGGAAAACGGAAGACGGTGGTGATAAAAGACTAAGTGACAAGGCTTGAGGTGCATGTTGAGGTAGTCGTCTGTAAAGCTCACCATAGCCTCTGGCCCAAAGCCGCAGGTTCGGCCGATGCGATGACACTGCAGACCCTGCGTCAGTGTATCTCTGACACACAGTTTCTACGTCAGGCTGTGATACCTCCAGAACCAAACCCAGCTCTTCACTGAACAACAGCTCCACGGCTACACAGACAGCAAGGAGGCAGTTGGGGGAAAGTGTTATGTGAGTTCATGTGTACAAAGTGTATACATCACAGGCTACAAGGAAAACAGCCAACTGTTCCTCCAGCACACCTCACCTCCAACGCCTTCTGATGACAACTCAACATCAATCCCACGATTTCCTGCAAATGCCATCTCCAGCAAACATGAAATTAGGCCACCATCACTGATGTCATGTCCCGCGCTCAGCAGACGATCTGGGGAAAACAAAACAAACAGCTGAATGACACTTTCTGGCGTCATCACGGTTATAAAGCCCTCCAGATGCTTATGGCACAGGAAAACAACGCCACATATTTCTGAAACAAACCTTCTGAATAGTATTTAAGTTTTTTAAATGGCCCATGTTCCCCTTTAAGCGAGTGGTGGGTAGTACTTTGACCGCTGGTGCAAACTGACCGTGTAGGAGTGTCTGAGTGGTATTGAAGCAGGCGGTCAATAGTTCTGGCTGGTCCAGGTCAGCACAGTCGTCTCCCAGCTGGCTGTAACACTGAGCCAGGGCAGAGCCTCCCAGACGATGGCGGCCCGGACTGAGAGGAACCCACACCAACACGCCTGAGGACGGGACACAACGGGTCAGAGGCATGGCGGCTGTTACTGAGCATGTGTGTGTGTGTGAGTATGTGAAACAGTGTGAGAAGTCCAACACAAAATAATTTGAAAGTATGAATAAAGTGAGTAACAAAAAGTACTGATCGGTCCTCTCATCTGTACTCAGAACTGAGTCTGTGTGTGTCTGACCTTTGCCATCTGGATCCTCGAGATCAGGAGTGACAGTGGCTGTGATGTCAGGACACACAGCATACACCGAGATAACCAGAGCACCTGAAACCAAGAGGGAAGGCAGAGCGGAAATAAAACGACACGTACACATGCACTCACACAGACCCTGACACACACACACACACACACACACTCACACAGACCCTGACACACACACACACACACACACACACACACACACACAGAGAGAGAGTACCTGGGGCTTTGACAGTCTCTTTCCCCACTCTGGCGGCCATACTCAGAGAGTCCTTGCCCCCATCAATGGCCACTCCCAGTTGCCTCATGACCTCACACATGGCCTTGCACGCCTCCCAGAGACACGCTCCCTCACCAGGCAGCTTGGCAGCCCACATCCAGTTACCACTACACTTAACATCCTGCAACACACAACCAGGACATTTACCAGGATAACTCTATTTCATTTCTTCTATCTAGCCTTTGAAAAGTACCATCATTTCTTTTGATTTTGTGTCATCAATTATTTTGCAAGGTCACTCTTTTCCAAATGGTGGATATCTCATTTTGTAAAATGCTTCATATGTTTCCTCTGGTTGTATTTTGGCTGAAACTGATGCTGTGAATTTCCTCACACTACCCCCTTACCTTCAGGGATGTGACTTTGGCAAACACCAGATTGGTCAGAGCTTCTCCCACAGACATGCGAGCCCCCGCCCCCGGAGAGACCAGGCCTTTGATTGGCTGCTCTCCGATGGCAGTCGCTGCCCCCTCTAGGCTGAATGGTGACAGAGCAACGACAGCCACATTGGCCAATGGGGTGTGAAGAGGACCGACACACTGTTGCTGGGCAACCAGACCAGTCACAGAACGGTCCACCTGAGGGAAGAAGAGAAGAAGGAAAGGAGGGTCACAAAACGTTTATCATCACAGCTGTACAGAAAAACATCAAACAGACACAGACCTTGTTGGTCAGGTAGCGTTTGGATGCCACAGAAGGCAGCCGTAAAACTCTGTCCAGTGCATCTCTAACTGTCAGTCCAATGGGAAGGGCCAGGGGCCGGAGGGCCGGGGCAAAGCACTCCATCACAAACTCCTTCTGGGGCATCTTCCCCAGAACCCACTCCAGCTGCAGGTCAACGGGACGGCGCCCCCCGTCGGCCTGATCTCCGCTGCCTCCCTCTTCATCCACCAGCACAATCTATGGGAGAGATAAACACATTGCCCATACTCAAAGTATTTAAGGATAAGAAGGAGCAGTAAAACAAATCCTTCAACTGTCTGCCTCTGACTGCAGCAGATCGGTAAGTACAGTGGATCTGCAGTTATTGATCGCACACAGGCTGAGGCTTGCCTTGCCGTCTCCAGTGATGTTTCCTACAAAGTCAACGGGGCACTTCTCCCTCTGACACACCCTCTCCAGGAAGGAGCGGTCCGACGGGCGGAGCAGCAAGGCATTGCTCTCCTGATACTCTGCCCCCCACAGCTCCAACACACTCAATGTGGGGTCACCTTTCTAAAGAGAGAGAGAGAAAGAAAAGAAAATCGAAAAGGGTCAAACAGAGCAGAATCAATAAAGCTGATCTTAGAGGAAACACAAGAGGAAATAGAAAGAATTTTGCTTGACAATATGAAACAAAACATAAAAGTGCTTGCAAACAGGAAATGCTACCCTAGTGCATGTGTAAGTCTGTGTGTGTGTGTGGATTACCTTAAATCTACTCGAGTAGATGACAGCTCCTGCCGGCTCACTCAGCTCCTTAAGCACATTACCTGAACATGACAACATGGTTCAACATCTTAACCATTGTCTCATCCTCTAAACGTCACAAAAAAACAAAACAAATCAAATCACAATAAAGACTTTCTACCGTTTCCTCCTGCACCCTGATCATGTATACTACAGATGGGGTTTCCGCCGGGTCTCTCCAGGCAGGCCCTGAGAGCCCGATTCATCTTCTGCTCCATCTCGGCATCTCCCCTCTGCACCGCGCCCAGATCCCTGGCGCTCGAGTTGTCGCCCTGGACCTGCACACCAAACCACATTCACATACACTGAAACCGCTGCACATCGTATCAGCACCGGGTGAGGTCACTGCTAGTTTGAGTGCCCCGTACTTGTACAGAAGAGGCGGCTCCTCCTCCCACGCCGATCCTGTACACTGGCCCTCCGATCTTCACCACTTCCATCCCTAATAGGCAAGTACAGCAGAAGAACATAGTGAATCATCAATCAGTGAGTAAATATAGCTCCCGCGCTGATTTAACCGCTTTGAAACACTCATAACCAACACCTACCCGCCTCCGCCTCTTCCTTCTTCACGTGTGCGTCCTCTATGGAGCCCAGTCCACCGCTGAACATGATTGGTTTGATCCACTCTCGCCTCTCCCCATTGGCCAGCCGCATGCCAAAGGAACGGGCAAAACCTGGAGGAGAGACGGTTAATACAGTTTTATTCTGTTTACTGTTCAGTCTTCTACTATGGTTCAGGTGAAGAATTTACAAGGTTAACTGATTCTGGATCTGCTTCATCCCGACCTGACAGGACAGGCTCTCCAAATTTGTTGCCGTAGTCTGAGGCTCCATCACTGGCCTCGATGGCCACTTGCAGGGGAGGGGCGAAGCTGGAGGGGTACTCCCAGCCCTCTCCGTCACACTCCCATGGAAGACGATAGCCTGAGAGGAGGAAAAAATATGGCTCAAGAACTAATATCTATGAAACACAATCAAAACATGGGGCGTAACCTCAGCGTACTGTCTGACCTGGTATGTGCAGGTTGCCAAAGCAGTAGCCCGCAGTGCCAGCGATGACATGGCCTCCCTGTCCAGCACTCTGCACATCTCGGATACGACCTCCTGTCCCTGTGGTGGCGCCGCTGAATGGGGCTACACCTAGACGTCGGGTCGGGATGGGAAGGAAAACAATTCTTTAAAAAACAACACACGAGGGGAATAGTACGCCGACGGTCTGATAGCTGTGTGTGTGCTTACCAGTAGGGAAGTTATGAGTCTCAGCAGTGAAGATGACATGTCTTAGCGAGCGCCGCGTCTCGTAAGGGCTGGCTTGGGATGGGTCTTTAGGATAGACACACTTCAACTCCGTCCCTTTGATGCCACTGGACACACACATATTGAACTTACCACACAACAATAGAAATACTTCTATAACCAAACCCATCTTAACCAAAACTCACCCAAAACGCATCCAAACCCAAACAGATGCCAATTTTTTGTCTCTTTCTTTTTTTTTTCTTCCTGTTTTACATACTGTCCTGTTACTGTCTGTCCTTTATGTTTTGTCTTGTAAGTCGGTATCATTTGTAGTTGCTTTTGTATTTGTTAGTATGTCCATATTGTCTGTTGGAAAAAAAAATGGGGAAAAAAATGTGAAATGCACAGACACATGGACAAACAGAGGATCTGTGAGTGTTTCTGATCCCACCCCCACCTGCTGTTGTCACAGAACTTGATGACGTTGTTTTGGTTGCTGTGCTGCTGGGTGTCCATGATGAGGCTGAAGAGAGTCTCCTTCTGCTCCGCTCCATCGATCACCATTCGCCCCCGGAAGAACCAATGGCGACTGTGCTCACTGGGGAGTCGGGCGACAAAGGCAGCATTTAGAGAATAAAAGATTTCCAGGTAAGTAAACGACAGAAATAATAAGCCGAGGAGTAACCCACCTGTTGGACTGGGCCAAGTCAAAACACTCCACGCTGCTGGGGTTCCTTTTTATTCTCTGGAACATGGATGTGTAGTAGTCCAGATCCCAGGAGTCAAAGGCCAGACCTGCGTTAAGCACAAACCCATGAAATATTTTAGCAAAAAAAAGATACTACATGATGAAATAACAGTTAAATCCGAGATTCAGCAGCACCTTGGTTTTTGGCTAGCACAGCAATTCTGCTCTCAAGTACCTTAAGGAATCTGCAGAGACTCTTGTGTTTATCCCATTTTAACCTTAGTACAGGAGTGGGTGCTTTTCTTCTTAACTGGGAAACCATTATTTTTTTATATACACACACACACACACACACACACACACACTTCTTTTAAAACAGCAACGCAAGCATCAACCCACACAGTAGACACACACACAGAAACAGAAAGTGAGATCATGTCAGTACAGTATAAAAGCACCAGTAAGTCTGCATGCTTCAAGGGAACAGAAAACTACCAAACTGCACACAGCCTGGTAACAAATAAGAAAAAACATACTTTAGGGGGCTGTAACCTTTGTCCTTCACTACAGCTCCCAGAAACAACACACAGTTTTAAATTGATGCCATGTTGCCGCTTTGCAGTGATTTTGACTTTTCTCTTCTAAAAAAATAAAGGTCTGCTTGAACTGTTAATTCATATAAAAGTGGTAAATCTGGTCTAGTTTATTGGACCTTGAGCTTGTGTTCCTACACAGGGAGGTTTAGACTACACTCTGTATCAAAGTCAATGTGATCCTAGAACAGAAGTTATTAGGAATCACAGTAAAAAAGAAACAAATACTTTAAAGTCATTTGAATCAGTGTGAGAAGTGAATCATGGGATTTGAGTGATGCGGATAACACCCACCAAAAATAAAATATATAAATGTATTCACTTCCAAGACTATTTAACAACAAAATTACATTTTAAAGCAGATGCATCCTATTTTCTTTTCTATTACATCCCATCAGACACACACACGTGTAAGATAATCAGCAACATCACTGTCCTGTGACCTTAACCAGCTTAGTAATGTCGTGCATCATCTGACTGCCCACTATCCCCACCCTCGGACACAATGTACTCACAGATAGCAGCAGGACTGAAAAGGGACGTACAGAAAGAGAGAATGAGGAAACGTTAGGAGACAGCTGGAGTTCACAGACTGATAAGACACAAAAGTAGAGGCAGAACTGGAGAAAGACTGAGGCAGGACAGTGGTAAGATAGAAATACCACCAAGATATCGGTATGTATTTGAGTGCTCCCCCTCACCCAGATCATCATTTGCCATCTCCAAGGCAGCCCGGCCCTTCCCCAGGATGTCCACCTCAAAGACCTCTTGCGGTTTGGTTTCCACGGTGAATGAGGTGATGGGATGTTCATAGATGCATTCTGTCATGCTGTCATACAGACTCTCGATCAGCTCCGTCACGTCTCCACTGAGCTCGCTCACACTCGCTCCGCTCTTGGCCTGGAGGGGAGAAAGAGAGACTGCATGGGACGCAAGGATGCAAAAGCAATCCTGAATCAACGCTCTGAAAACCGGTTATTTGTGTGTGCGCCTGAGCACGTGTGATTTCGAACCTTGACGAGAAGCCTGCGAGACAGCTCAACCCGTGTGACTTTGCTGAGGCCGGCACTCTGGCAGATGGACACGGTATTAGTGGACCATGCAGTGGAGAAGTTCAACCTGCAGGGGAAGACAGCAACGGCATGAATCATACCTATGATGAAGCCGGGCTGTGCTCATTTGTTGTTCTGTCTTCTGTTATTGAACAAAATAACTCGTGTTATATTCGTCATATGCCACCTATTAAAAAACCTGATTTTTTAAAGTAACTTGTAAACCAGCTGAAACCCGTATTTCCCCCAAACTCCAAAGATATTTGCTTTACATTTTACAATCTTTTCTTCCATTGGACACAGTGAACATCTTAACTAGCAAGAAAAATGTTCATTTAGTCAGTTAATGGTTGAACCTTGCTGCTGTCCCTACTAGTGCTCACTGTCTATGCTTTAGTACAGCAGGTGCCCACCATGCTAAAACAGCTGCATTGTGGAGGGGAATTAAACTGCTACTAAAACTAAAGTGATACCATTGCTTGTTTTTCCAGATGGAAATGTTATACTTTGCTCAATGCATTTTGTATATTTGTAAACTCTCATTTTTTATCCACTACCAACAGCAGTCGAGAACTGTGCTGATTTGCGCTTTAAAAAAACATTACTAATGCACCTTTACCTACTCAAACTTCATGTCTAATTCTGATCACTTGTTCCAATGTTTACAGCTATATGACCAGACAGGCACTCCTTTAATCAAGAGCTCAGTTCATCAGTTTGCCGGGTTTAAAATGTCTTCAGCCAAATAAAATAAAGCCCATTGTGGTGCAAAGCGGAGCCACAGGATGTACTCTAGTCTGATGACAGATGAGGCATTAAACTGACTGTGTGGGTGGACTGGTACCTCGGGTCCAATCTCCACCAGTTTCTCCCCCTCCCCCTCTGTCAGGTTTGGTTTCTCAGACAGTGGCTCCGTCTGCATGGGGGGCCGGAACAACCACAGGAGAACCTCTTTCTCCTCTGCACCAAGACCTTCGCAACCTGTACAGGAGAGGAGTGAGGAGTTGGCAGAGCTGGAGAACGAGGCAAAATGGATGAAGGGAAAGGGAAAGAAAGCAGTATGTGGCTGCACATGATAAATGCATCTTTGACAATTGTAGATCTGCTGCTCTCCTCCACATCTTCATTATTGTCAGACTGTTACTCACCTGTCACCTCCACGTTGTAGCACAGCTCACTTGTGATTGACAGCTGGGGGTAGAGCTGGGCTGCCCTCTGTAAGGCCCGCCCCCTCACGGCCTCCGTACTGTAGAACCTCACTACAACCATGACTGATAGAAAGAGGGAAATATGATTTTAGTTTCAAGACCGGAGGACGTCTATTTAGAAAACCAATCACAGCATGTCAAGATAGATATAATTTACTGATATGATCGATTTACTCCGTCTTACAAACAGCAAATAATGAGGTAACGAATCAGTAGATCAATAAACATTACTGATGATCAGCAATCAGTAAGGACCAAGTAGGGAACTCAGGACCACTCACTGAGGCCGGCCTTTGTTTTAGGGTTAATCCAGGTCAAGACAGGGCAACACACAGATAGCAGGCCATTGACAACATTGTGTAAAGTCCTGGGGTCGAGTCAAGGTCACAGACCCACACAGAAACACACAGGGAGAGCCAGTGAGTATCTGTGTGTGTGTGTGTGTGTGTGAGTTGATCTTCACACCATAAAAATGATCACAATAAACAACAAAGGAATGTGTAGAGGTGTGTAGCTATTGCAGTTGAGCATGGGTCATTTCAGGACTTATTTTAATACCAAAACTGGATGTACAGGAGGGCAAACCAACATAAAGTCACTTTATCCACTTTTAAATTGGTAGAAAATACCTGCTAGAAGCTAATAAAGGTCTTCATGATATAAATCCATAGAATGTATTATTGATACTATCAGAGTGAAGCAAGTCTTTCCTAGCAGGTACTTAAACTGTGCAGACTAGACAGTGGTTGTTACCTTATGAAGATCAAACGTGACCGTTTTATTTATCACTAGCCACAAGCAATATCCATGCTTAGTAGTAGTATGAGGTTAACTTTTTAAAACATGTATATAAATGTGCATAGATATAATAGATATAACTCATTCCACTGAAGCCAGAGCCTCCTCATAACTTGGGTCATCTTGATTGTGTGCATGTTGCAAGTCACACACACTGCACGGGTCTGTGATAGCTGTCAGGAGCTTCGTGTTAGTAGTTACCCACACAGTGCAGACCCCCATCTCACACAAGCTGGTGGGACACGTTTCCCTGTTTCTTACTACAGTAACTCATTTTTGTTTTAGTTGGTAAACGGAGAATATATATCGTGCTAAAAAAAAAGTTGTAAAGTTGTGTGTAACGTTAAATAGTTACTTAGTTGGATTGTTTTCACTGTTTTGCTTCCTCTGACTGTAGAAGCGAAGTTGGCTGCAAGGTAAGCATGTTAGCAAAAAGGGAGGAGGAACTCACCGCCTGACTTCCTCCTCCGGAGTAATGTAATGTGAAATGTATGAAACCTATAGTTGAGACGCCACTCACCTCGGTCTTCCAAGCTGAACCTCTTTTCTTCAATGGAGTGAAACAAGTTGGCGTTATTGTCTGACAGGATGGACTCTAGACCCACGTGTGAGCAGAGTGTGTGCGCATGCGCGATTGATTTCATCACTTGGGCGACTGGTTCATGCCTTCAACCATGGCAGGCTGTTTTATTTATTTATTCGCTAAAAAGCACTAGTCATTAAATATTAGTCACTAGTCACTATTCTGCCAGCTACTAGTCGCTACTGTAATGTTACTAGTCGCTGCAGTGGTCCAGAAGTCTGAGTCCACTACCGAGAATCATTTAACTAAACGCATACTTTCTTTCTTTACTCAGTTGACACCCCTTATTCAAGAACACAATATTTAGAACTGACACGAATCAAACATTTTAGATCTTTTGAGAAATGCTCGTATGAAATTGAAATATACCTGAATATCTTGTTGGCACACCATTTGGTAAGGTTTTACCTTCAAACACATGTAATACACGGTGTGAACTGTTTGGGTCTTTAAACAACTCATACCAGATATTGACTGAATTAATATGGTCCTCTACTGCTAGTGCTTTAACTTTGATAAAGCCTTCTGTTGAAAATATTTTAAATTAAATTATTAAATTATTTTTGAAACTGATTTAATCTAGTTTGTGAAATATCATGACATTTTTTTTATTAGTTTTTGATAAATTATTAAACAGGTTTTACTAGACTAGAACTAATATCTATTATATAGCAACTAGTAAAATTACAATAGTGACTAGTGGCTAAAAAAATAAGTATGAGTGGCTCACTTTTAGTGGCTAGGGTATGGAGTGAATATGATGCCAATACAACTTACACATGTGAATGAAGTTTTGTGCACAGCAATCACAACGCATGTTTTTTCCGAGTCACAAATGTGAAAATGTGTGCACAGCAAAAAAGATTTGTGCACATCTCACAAGTACAAATCCTGTCTTGTGAGTCTTGAATATGGATTTGTCAATATGCACGCATGTGTGGATCTCAAGTTGTGGAGACACAAAACTTCAAATGGCTTTGGCACTATATGTATACTAAATGTACCATGAGGAAAAAATCCACACGCGTATGTACCAGTCAAAATGAAGTTGCCTCCAGAGCTCATAACCAGTCATCAGTGAGCAGCAACGTCATGCACAGCACAACTGGATGTTCTTGAAAATATGGCGGAAATGCAGGAGGTGAGTAATATTTAATGAAAATGTATTCATGCCGAGTAGAAATTATTAACTGGCCTTAGATCAGGGGGGGGCATGCATTTCCCAGCAGGTACAACACAAGCCCTGCTGAATAATGCATGCACCTTTCAATTTGTCTTGTAGTGGTCCTACGGTCACAAGATTTTCACAAAACATAGTGTGGGTATCTAAGAGTTGACACTGTAAATTCCAAGCTTGTAAACCTTAAACATTATTATCTGTTATCAGTCAGTCCGCCATACTTGAACGAATGTCCAGTTGCGCTGTAGACCTTCACTTATTCTCCAGTGGTCGTGCATAACGTTGCTGCTCACTGATTGGTTATGAGCTCTGGAGGCAACTTCATTTTGATTGGTGCATACACGTGTGGATTTTTTCCTCATGGTACATGGAAATATAGCGCCAAAACCATTTGAAGTTTTGTGTCTCCACAACTTGAGATCCACACATGCGTGCATATTGACAAATCCATATTCAAGACTCACAAGACAGGATTTGTACTTGTGAGATGTGAACAAATCTTTTTTGCTGTGCACACATTTATTTTTCGGAAAAAACACGTGTAAGTTGATTGCTGTGCACAAAACTTCATTCACATTTGTGACTCTAAACATTTGTAAGTTATATTGGCATCATATTCACTGACAGCAGCCTGCCACATTAAACTGGATGATTGTACTTGTACTTGTTTGATGGATGTTAGATCATGTTCAATAAACAGAACATAATAACTAATAACACACAGAAGAGACAAGAGGTGCAGTCTTAGATATATTTAATAAATTAAAGCAAGGTACAAAAAAGAAACAATGTACATTTCATACCTCCATCCCCTCCTCCACCTACCACTCTACTTTGTTTTCTCAACAGTGACAAACATTTTTCCCCACAATGCTCTCAGAGTGAGACCATATACAGAACTAGGATCATTTTTGAACGTTCAATCCATCACAGTTAAAATCAGACTTGGGGACAGGACAGTTGATTCAAGACCTGAATCTCGCCTCGAGTCCCACCCTAAATCAAGTCCTTCAACAGTGTCTCACGCACATTGAATTTCTCTGTCCCGTGAACCCCAAACCCCCACAAAACACATACATGCTACATGTCTGCAGGCACCTCGGATAAGACAGAAGGATTAGACTGAGATAATGCTTATCAGAGACCACAAAGTACATTTTGATGCTGATTGTTATTTAATGTCTACTGGTTCTGCTGATTCACTAGACAGTGTTTCTTAAATGCTGTTAGTCCCCTTAGTGTGTACTGGCAGCCTTCACGTCACTTTATCAATAATGTCTCTAACATAAGGGATGTGTGTGTAGAATGACGGTGTTAATTTTTGTTCCAAAAGCTGATTAACCTCATAGATCTTACGATTTGTTACAAGACTCTCTAATCCTTCTTGGTCCTCTCCAATGCAGTCACCCGATGGGTGAAAGGATTCAGGTAGCTTGTTCAAAAGCATCAGTTAGGAGCAGTTGGTTGCAGTTTGACAGATCATAATATCGTGGATAGATTAGTCAATGATTATCACTGATTCCAGATGATGCGGTTAATCAATGGGTGTGATTGCCAGTGAGCAGCAGAGGTGAAATTCTGGGCATGCCTGGTCAGTCTTGAAGAAGAGAGAAGTCTAGTGATGTAGAGCAAAGGATGGGGCCTCTTTTAAAAGATAGGAGGAAGTTATGCACGTGTAGGTCCAATATAAGTGCACTGAACAAGTGGAAAAGATACATCTGTGCACACACAACCGCTCACACATACAGGTATGTACACACGCATACACGCAAACACACAGAAGTGTTCAGTAATAACTGTTAATATGCACAACTTGATTAATAATTTTTGCACGATTACAGTGACTATGCAGTCCAACATCAGGACCATTAATCCCTCCAAACACTCACTTCCTTTCTCCGTTTCCATCTTGTGCCTCTTTCTCCCTACTGTTTGCCTTCTCACTGCCTACTACTACTACTACTACTATTACTACTACTTCAAGTTCCTTTCACTCCAATAACTCCCTAAGTAGTCCTGCCTTCCCTAAGGTACCACTACATAAAAACCACATTCTAGGGGAGACTATAGTATGACTGTGTGATAGCATATGTACATGAGGTACAGCCCTATAGATGTAGGGCTGGGCAAGAGAGCAGACTGATTCTTAGTCCATTATGTGATCTTCAGTTTTGTATTTCTACTCATGCCCCACAAAGGCAAATATATATTTAAAAAAAAAGAGACAACTTCACAAAACGTTTCACAATTTGGCAAATGCAGAGCACAGGGGCATGAGTTGGTGTATATAGTATTGTATAAATGTCTTTTCGCCCCCAAAATCCCCTCCTAACATTGTTCCTTCTCTCTTCCCATTAGCAGCAGCAGGACTAACAACCCCGTCTTTGTATATATGTATACATATACATTTATATAATTAATTTGATTTCATTCGGAAATAACGTCAACTAGCTACGTACGGTACCACTACCATTTCATATGGATGCTAATCACCAAGAAACAACCTAAGAGCCATGGAAGATCTAGAAAGGCAGAACAAGATAGAACAAGAAAGAGGCATGGACAGAGAGCATGCTGGGAGTGCTGCTCAAAGCTCTTCAATACAAAAAAAAAAAAAAGACTATAGACCCTTTAAGCAGGAGGAGAGAAAGAGAGGGGCAGACAGAGAGAGAGAAAGGAAGAAAGAAAGAAAACTTGGAGCAGAGAAGGCAGCCTCCCTGAAGCCACTGTGGATGTGATAGTGCTGTTCGTCCGTTAATCTGATGGCAGGTTTGTACTGGAATGGTTCCATCTCTCGTCCTGTAGCGGGGCGGGTGTCATTACAATCGTTTAATGAAATCTTCAGTTTTGGGGTTTGTGAGAGCTGTACTGTTGGGGCATCCAGCAGTTTTGCACTGAGGGCAGAAGTCACGGTTAGGTCAAAGTTCAACGGTCAAGTTTCAGTATTCAGCTGCATACTCTGTACCATGGAGCCCTCTGCACACTAGGGTGAACTCCTTCACTATGTCCTTCACCCTCCGCTTGTTCACTCGCTCTCTGCAGGATGAAGTAGTGGAGAGGGGGACAGAAGAGACAGGGCAAACACATATAATTAACGAGCTGAGGGCAAAAATCATGTGGTTGGCCAACTGAAATAAATAAATAAACCCTCTAAACACGTGTGCAAACAGTACTCTGCATGAAAATGTTAGCAAGATACTGCCTGAGTGTACCAGTCAAGTGTGTGTTACCTGAGTATCTGCTGTGAGAAGGTGTTTTTCTGTTCAGCAGTGACCCGGGAAGAGGGAAACCCTGACGGCTGCAGTGCCTCCTTCAACCACACGGAGAGCAGAGCAAAGCAGTGCTTGTTCAGACAGAAGAGCACCTCGGCAAACTGGTCCATCAGACTCCGAGATGCCGCGCCCCCGATTCCCTGGAGAGCGAGTGGAGGGGCATTTTACATCAGCGACATGATAAGAGAGGACGAACAGGGACAAGTACATAAGGAGGGCTGATGTATGACCACTTACAGCACAAGTGAAATAGTAAAGCTTCTCTATAATGTGACATGTAATCCTGTGCTTCTCACCTCCAGCACAGCTTGCACCAATAGTTTGCCGTCCTCCTGCACCACCCTGGCCACTGGGGGCACATCTGAGCAGCGGGGTAACAACTCCGTCTAAGGCAAACACACAGAGACAATCAGCACAAAGGGAACCAAATGACATTATTTATTTTTTTTTTTATGTAAAATAATGCTAGTATAGTTAATATGTATATTTTTGTATGTTTTTAAATGTGTGTGTGTGTGTGTGTGTGCACGCGCGCTCACAAAGAACAAGCACGTGGACTTGACTGTTGGAGCCTCTGGAAATTTGAGCGACAGAACTCCTAGAGGAAGGAGAGAATTGGGGCGCGATCAGGAAACAAACAACCAACTGAAGGATAATGTCAAACATTCACACTTTGTACTTCAGATGCTGACAGGTATGACTGCACAGTTTTCAGGCAGTGAAGCAAAACACCCAGTGCAGTGTGTAGGTGTGTGTGTAAATGATGTGCCAACTTACCACAGTGGTACACTGCTTTCACGTCAAGACTTTCAGACAAGAACAAATCGGGTTTCCGTTTGAGGGCCTAGGAGGCAGACAAAGGCATGAAACAAGTATATTTTTGTCGGCCTAACCCAGGGCTGCTGCTTCCCCACAATTCAAATGCTCCTTCAAAATACTGTTCTCCAAAATACCCGCTAAGCCTGGTAGCCAGATCTGACAGCAACAGAAGACTGAGAACAGATCTGCCTACCAGGCTACACTACTCTCTCCATCTGTCTAGGAAAAACTATATCCAAACTCATACAGAGACCCTCCAATGCAGAACTCAGCAGGTATAACAAACAAACTGCAAAAAATCAAACATTCAAAATCATTGGAAACTTAAGTCAAACTAAAGGCAGTGATGGTTTTGGCCTTGTTTCTTCAATCAATTTTATTTGAAACATTACTTTCCTTGTTTTTGGTTGACTGGATTGAATATGCAACAGAAGTCTGTAAGTAATCAACATGTGCAGATAAAGAGAAATACAACTCATCTCATAATAATGAACTCATTCAGGATGGAGGAGAGGAGAGAGGGAGAGAGGGAGAGGGAGAGAGATGAAGGTCAGATCTATCCAAAGATAGAAAACAAAGGAAGGATGAAGAAGGGAGACAAAAATATCAAACATAAGAGCCATCAGCCAATTCGTCTGAATTGATTAATATTAGTTAATATTAATTAATTTGGGCTTTGATTGGCTCGGGGCTGGAATGACTTCAGAAGAGGACTGGGCTCCGAGGCTAACCAGTCACCTGGACCACCAACCAACCACAGCGTTGACCTCCTACTGATGACCGCTACACAACCTACCCAGGAGCTCCCCAGCAACTAAAGCAATTCATCTACTGCTCTATGTTGACATTTTTCCAAGAAGCAAATGTGCCGAAATATTGAGTTTATGAGCACAAGGGAGAGATTTAGGAGAATGTAGGAGCATTATCTGTGAAAATATTTGAAAATGCCCATCGATAACTTGAATCTATGCACTCTTTTTTCAGTTTCAGTAGCAATTTACTTCAGATCCCACTAGGACCCGGTTAGCCTTTACTCTAATCAGTTGATTGATTGACTAGTGAATGAGTGTGAGTATATTAGTATATTATAGTTAACATACAAGATAAACAATGTGCTATCTATATATGTCTGTAGGTAAAATGTAAAACTAACACACAGCTTGTGCTTGGCAAGGTGACTGTTAGACTCAAAAGCATTTGAAGAGAGACCCAAGTCTCTTGTTCAAACTTTCCCCTAATGTTTCATTCCACTGCCTTGCCTATGTGATGGGTCACTCTAGGACCCCGTAACAAAGGACAGAAAGAGAGGGAGAAAAAGAGAGAGAGAAATTAGAGAGATTAGAGAGAGAGAGAGAGAAACCCAAAGTGAATGAAATAAGAAACAAAAAACACACCTGAGCTTGGAGTTGCATAAATGAATCAACAATATCAGGATGATCCCTGGGTCCTAAAATATAATAAAGATGAAACTTAAGAAATCATAAGAGAATAAGAATAATATACAAACAGCAACTGAATAGATTCAACAGTCATGTGGAAATAAAAGAGAACTTAAAATATTTCATTGAAATAATTCACACGTGAGTAAGGAACAAAGGGGAGAAAGGGGGGAGGCATATGAAGCTTTGGCAGAGTCTCAGAAAAACAGAGAAACAAAAAACAGGCAGAAGACGAAGACATGGGTCCGTTTGGAGAGGAAGAAAAGAAAGAAGTAACGAGAGAAAAAGAACAAACCTAAAAAAACAAAAGTGGGTTTGGAGTGGGAACCCAGGAGGCACCTCTGTTACTGTGACATTTTGGAGAAAAAGGGGGCACCAAACCCAAATTAACCCTCTGACCCATTACCCCAAGGCACCACCGGGGCTGCCCCTCTGATCAGCTAACAACCCCCCCCGGCGTTTCCTCTACGATGTAAGTGTGTGTGCCTCAGGAGAAGGGGTTACAGGCAAGGGTCAATTCAGAAGTGGTCAATAAGA
The DNA here is from genome assembly GCA_034670405.1 of Hoplostethus atlanticus. Taxonomy (NCBI): domain Eukaryota; kingdom Metazoa; phylum Chordata; class Actinopteri; order Trachichthyiformes; family Trachichthyidae; genus Hoplostethus; species Hoplostethus atlanticus. Next base: position 2,000,733 of record JAXDDX010000046.1, on the reverse strand, counting down.
TCCCCTTCCCATAAAGGGCGAACCCATAGCCATCCGTATGAAATCCTGCTCAAAGATCAGTATGGTAGGTTCTGAGATCACACCCTCCCTTATGCTGGACACAGACTACAAGACTATAAAATAGACTGCGAGGAAGGCACATTAAAAACATCCAATCCTGATAGAAACCACTAGGCTTTTCTAGCCAGTGTTTTCCGCTTTGACAAGTATACATTTCCAAACATGCCTGATTTTCTCTGATGGGCTAAACTTTATGTTGGAAGGGCTCCAACAGCAAATTGCATATCAAATTTAAACTCTGGTAGTGTGTGCCCAGCTTCACCTGTTCCCAGACTCCAAACAAGATTCCTGTTCAATACTCCCTCGAGCGCTCATCCACACACAAAACCCTCAAGAGAATACAGGGCTTATTCAGAGGGCTGTAACGGAGCGACCAACTCTCGTCCCAGCCCAGCAGCAGCTGTAGCCATCTTGAGCTGGCCTCTCTGGCTGTGCTATGTGGAAGCCAACTGAATAAGCTAGTGGTCACAGTGCTACTGTATGTTAAAGGGCACCTGCTCAGAAAAGAAAGAGTTAAGAGGCAGGAGGACAGGCAGCCATTACCAGTCAAAGCAGGAAACGAGGAGGGAAAGAAGGGGACAACCAAAAAAAAAATAAAATAAAAAAGAAGTTGGGTGGGGGATGGGGGAAGACAGAACTGGTACAAGTTCCCTAAGACAGACTTTTGTGAATATAATATTTTTTGCTTGATGTCCAGGTTATACAGTAAAAACCAAAGTCTGGCCCGGGGGCCACTTGCGGCCCATGAGGAAACTTCTGATTGGCCCCTGGAAACTTTACAATATGAAATGCATTTTCTTGTGGTCCAAATTTTTAAACAATTATTTCATCCACAACTTTGTAAAAAAACAACTTTGTGACTAAGCCTCAGAGACTAGAGACTAGAGACATAAACCTCAGAGACTAGAGACTAGGCCGATCAATACAGAAAATGTTGTAACTTGTTGTTTATCTACATTGATCAAATGACCATTTAAAACGTCCCTTACTTTGACACATCAAGCCACCTTAGACCAGCATGCTTTGTCGTTTCACATTAATGAGAAATAACTGCAAACGGTTAAAGGTTGGCTGTGAAAACAGTGTCAGATAGCATCTGACCCTTTGTCATTTTCCAAACGTGGCCCCCGGGCTGAGCTATTTTAGTATCCCTGCTTTGTGATATAGAAATGCAGTAATACATCAGTCTACCTGAGCAACCTCAAAAGGAAACGGGAGTATTTGCCATCATACTCAATATACAGCAAATATGAAACAAATCTATAGAATTTGTTCACATTCTCCACTTTCCCTCTGCTACACCGAAATAGGATCTCGACCCACGGAAAATAAATATGAACCAAAAAAACAAATAACACAGAGCTACCAATAACTCAAAGAGACACATTTCAGCAGTATTCACAGCCTCTCCCCTGCTGGACCCCCTACCTTGCTGGAAGATGGAGAGCGTTACCGAGGTAACCAGCTCAAACAGAGCCTTGATGGGTGGGAAGTGGTCTGTCTCACTGGCAAAGATATGCACCATCTGAAACATCAAGACTGATAATAAGACACTATCGCTATCAGTACACTGTCATGAGCGCCTATAACCCAAAACAGTGGGGGTTCTGTATTTCGATTAGATGCTGCAATTAGGGATGCAACGATTATAGATTTTGATGGTACGATTATAGTCTGAGGAAAAACCACGGTTTCACGGTTATTACGTGTAAATTTATTCCACAACACTATGGATGTATAAAATCACATGAGCATTCATAAATTAGAGGTTTTATTGTATTTTCCCCACAAAATTTCTTTGTTGGCTTTTTTTTTTAACAGTTGCTGCCTTTCAAAACACAAATAATACAGTAGCCAAATAATACATACAAAATAATAAAAATAAACAAAAAGTATGTCTCTTTGGAATTAAATATAAGCTACATCTTTAAACATCCATGTCAGTATTTCCCTTTTGAACAAAACCGAGTCAAAGGCTGCAGGACCTCTGTCTGCAAGGCTCTTCTGATCAACTATATTACAAAATAGTATTTTCAGTTCAGCTGCCTGGTGATCGCAAAGATGTTGAAGTAAACTGGAGGTGTTGGACCCTTTAGCTGCGACTTTTTTTCGGCATGTTTTTGGTCGTCCTTTGTGTAGCCGAAATACTCCCACACTGATGACTTCAGCCGTTTTTTTGGTGGATACAAATCGCTTGGTCCCTCTGCCATTGTTTGGCAATGTAGCGAGCATGGACGGACGTAGCCCCCCCTCGAACACAATGTCGCTCTCGTGACACCCACACAGATATACAGGTACGGTCTAAATTCCTGTCTGTTTTATTTGTTTCACTTAACTGAGCTGATAACGTTACACAGACTAACGCTATCTCTCTCTGTCTCGCGTTTCTCTCTCGCTCTCTCTGACTGTCAACAGCGTCGCTTGGCTTCCGCACGGCATTTTAAGCTGGCGCGCGCACCACTGGTGTAACGTTAACTTCGTTCCGGTCCCTTTTTTTTAACCTTTATTTATTCGGGGGAGTTTCGCTGAGAGCCTTTCGTTCCGGCTGCAGCGGCTGCAGGTTGCGCCGGCAGTAATTTACCCTTAATGCCCCTTTTTTCTGAGAACAGAAACACTCAGTGTTTTTTTTTATTTTATACACTCGGTGTTGCTGAGCCTCTACGGTTATATAACCGTGACGTTTTAAATCGCGGTTAATAGTAAAATCGGTTAATCGCTGCATCCCTAGCTGCAATATTGAAACTATGTTTTTTCTTTACTTTGATTAGTATATCACTTATGACATGAATCAAAAATTACGGGAAATGGGTTCATAAAATGGCCTTGAAATGTACAAAACGATGCTCAAGAGCCAACACATCAATGCAATACTGTGGGGGAGTGATATTATATTATACCAATTTGTACCACCTCTCCTAGTCAGTGCAAAGTTTACAAGGCTTTTAAAATGGCTGTAAAATCTCCTTGCAAGTAAACATATGGCATTCAAGTAGTGTGTGTGTGTATGAGTGTGTACCTGTCGTGTGAGGTCCAGGGCTGAGGCCTGGGGTATTGTACTGTACATCTGCCCTAGCATCTCACTCAGCTGAGACACCATGGGAGCAAAGTCATGGAGCAGAGTCTTCACGGACTTCTCAAAGATGGCGCACACCGCCTGAGGGGCAACGTCAGATCAGTAATGTTGAAATGCCATCTGGTTAAGTGGACTAGTTTATAAAGTAGATCCTGAATCAGGACATGTTGAAGACTCACCTCTACAACTTGCGAGTCGTTGAGCCACTTGCTGAGTACAGTCTGTATGAGAGCAAACACTTGCTGCAAAACCACCACCACCTGAAGCATGGGTGTGCACGCACGCACGCACGCACACGCACACACACACACACGCACACACACACACGCACACGCACACGCACACCTTTAGAATAGCTTCACAATACTGCATTTATACATGGGTAGCCTATTAGCAACAATGCTGGCTGATGATGATGGTGGCGGTGCCTGTTAACTGACCGGGTTTGGTCCAGGTGGGGGTGGGGCTGTTTTGACAGGTGGTGCTGAGCCCTCCCCTGACTCATCGTCCTGCTTGCTGATGTCGAGCGTAGTGAAGAGATTCGACAGCAGCCCCAAGATGTGGATGATCGCTAGCTTATTTGAGGGATTGGGCTGAAGGGAGGAAAAACAGAATGAAATAAAGAGATAAAGGGAAGGTTATTTACTAATGACTACTTAGATGAAGGAAAGGCTATTTACTAATGAATTCAATTGAAAGCATCATTTCCTACAACCCAATCTCCACTGGTTCATTTAGTGCATTAGTGTCTGCCTGGAAAAATGTCTGTCTTTGTCTGTCTAATTGTTTAACTATTTGAGAACAAAAAATACCTTCCAAGCAAAGACCAACACAATTTTATTCTAAGTCGACAACAATTTATAACAGATCAAAAGAATGAAAGAGTCAAGGAGCAGATCAATGTGACAGAAAGACAATGGCTCCTTCTCATAATCCACACACACACACACACACACACACACACACACACACACACACACACACACACACCTCCCCAAGGTAACATTGGTAATTAAGGCTTCATTAGTAGTTTAATCACTGCTCCGTCTCCAAGGTGATGACACCGGGACAAAAGACAAGATGTCTGCCTCGCCCTCTAATAGCTACTACATGTCTATCTCGATATCTAAAAACATATCCCTACACACACACACACACACACACACACACACTATATTTTTGTTGTACACATTCACTCCTTAATAAAACTGCACAGGCCTTCCACTACTGGCGTTACTATCATATTACTGTTTTAAAGGTGCTTTAAAGATGAAATTGTCATAGATCATATACAACCTGATAACTACATGACGTGCTGAACATCATCTACGGTCGTTTATTCTGCTTATTAAGAGTGGTCTCTCCACTAGGTGCCACTATTTGTCAGGCTCCAGACGCAGCGCCTGATTCCCTAGTCTGATGTAATGGCTGTACATCAAAAAGCTAGACGGAAAACAATAAAAAGGAAGAAAGGGAGGAAGTCAGGAAGGAAAGATGAGATACGGAGGGGTAAGAGAGAGCGCGAGAGAGATGAAAAGCTTCATCTAAACTGACATCTCTATTCACCCCAGCAGAGGTCTTTGCTGACGGTAGAACAATGGATCAAGAGAGAAAGTCCCCTTCGTTCCACGTAGATAATGTCAGCTCCATATTAAGCGCTGTATTTTTAGATAATGTCAGCTCCGTATTTGTAGCGCCCAGTGTGAAGGTCTCTGCACCCAGGCTTCATTAGACCTGACATTTTAACAGGGTATGTAATTTACTGTATATGACGGTGCATGCATGGCCTATATTTGTATAGGCAACTCTTCATTTTCTGAATACATGTTGTGCATGCATCTTCTCGCTGGTGTGTGTGGATATATGAGAAAATGTGTGTGTTTTTGCTCCTGCCCTGTGAATCCCTATCCCATAGTGCAGGGTCAAGTCCAATCTGGTCCCGCAGAGAAATGTTCCATTGCAGTGACTCCACACAGACACAAGGCCTGCTCTTATGGCCATAGTCCAACTGTGCTTGCTGTGTGTGTGTGTGTGTGTGTGTGTGTGTGTGTGTGTGTGTGTGTTCATGTCGGTCTGCAAACATACCGTTTCATCTGCTAGCTTCTCCAGTTGCTGTATATAGGGGGTGATGAGGGAGTGGAGGTTTCTTAGGATGTCTTCCACTGGGAGAGCAGAGAGCAGAAAACCTAGAGCCTGCATCAGCCACATACACTGACTTGTCTGCAAGAAGAGGATCAGAGATTTAGCTTCAGTGCCAAAGTCATCAACAAAGACTATCCAGACTACACAAACATATTTCTCACATCACACACCGTGCCATCCGTAGACCACAAACTAAAAACACCTTAATTTAAATTGACATAGCCCTGTCTCGTTTGAGCTTACTGCCCAAACAGAGAGAGAGAGGACAGGCGCTCACCTTGTGGATCTGCTTTATAAGCACCTCCTTGAGAAATGAGAGAACAAACAGAGAGAGAGATTGTTATAGATTTTTTGAGGATACATATCAAAACTTACTCAATTTAGCCATGAAAGCTCACTCCAAAAATAACACATATGAAGTGACTTCAAAGAGTGAATATTATTTCTAGGAAGCAAGACTTGCCAACTCCTTAGCCTTTTAAACATGAATCATATCACTTAAACCGATGATCACTGGCTGTGATGTTAGATTAACTGGGTGGTAGTATGTGTAAGACAGGTTGATAAATGCACACATACCTGAGAGACGGCTACTATGTTGGTTGCGTAGGGCGGCAAGTCATATTTGCACTCCCTGCAGATTTTCTTGAGTGTGGAGACAGAGGAAACAGAGAGGTCTGGGTTCCCCAAGGCCTGCAGCACCAAGGGCAGGACGCTACTCAGCATCACTGGGTGATCTGCCAGCCATTCTGCTAGAGCACCTGGCGAGGGATTAAAACAGATCATACACTAAATGTGAAACTGTTGCTGTGCTTTGTTGTAACCACAGGTGAAAAGAAGTCAACAGACATCATGATGAGTTTGTAAAAACTGAGGGTCTTTATTTACAGGTCGAGGAGTTATTTCTGACCTCTCCCTAAGCACCTGTATCAGAAAAATCCAAAGCTGCCTTTTCCATCTCCTTCCTATCCTTATTCCTCACTCAGTACTCTACAGCTTATCCAGGTTAACTAGCCGGTTACAGCATATCACTCCTGTCCCAGCTTCTCTACATTGGCTTCCAAGGGAATTACTGGGTAGATTTTAAAGTCCTATGACTTGCCTACAAGGCATTACACGGACTAGCTCCAGCTTGTTTGGCTGATTTATTAAGTCCTGCCCATGTCCTACACTCCAGCAAGGCCAGACTTTTAACTGCTCCCACCATCTTGAAAAGGTCAGCAAGTGGCAGGCCCTTCAGGCTCCTATACTTTGGAACAGCTTGTCGAGCCACAAGAGGCGAAGCTGAAACGGTCTCTATTTTTATGCTATGACTCAAGACCCATCTCTACAGTGTGTCACATCGCTAGCGCCTGACCTGTCCGAGTGCGCTCCATACATTTTAAACTTGAAACGTGTATGTTAGTGTATCACCTATAGTAAACATGACGGTGTCTGCCAGTTGGACGTTGTTGATGTTGATTCTGGGGATGAGTCCTATCAGGCCCGGGATGACGTCAGAGTAATTCACATCTATTGTCTCCGCTATGGACTGGAAGCCATACAGCAATGCTTCTGTGTGCTGGAGGGGGAGAATACAGATCGTGTGTGTGTGTAAGTATGAGTAAGTAAGACACTAGTGTTGTAACAATATCAAACATTTGATTTGGTACTGGTCCACCCCAAGTATCATGGTTTAGATATCTAAAATAATACCACAGCAGATATTGTAGAGTGGGGAATGAAACTAGAGTTTCAGTTAAACACAGATCAAATCAATACATTTTTACCAAAAATGTGTCATTCTGTTGTGCATTTGAAAAAGGTTTTTATAAGCATACATTTTATGCAAGCTAACAACAGTATAAAGACATGAAACACTACAAACCAGTACCAGTCATGGATTAACTATAGCAAAGAACAATTTCTAACATCTGGTACCACAATACTTTTCAGTACTGGTGCTCCATGCAACACTGTAAGAAACATAGTGACATTTGACATTTGTCTCTTTGCTTGTTATCACCGGTGTTCTGTGTTGGAGTATGCATGTGTGTGTGTGTGTGTGTGTGTGTGTGTGTGTGTGTGTGTGTGTGTGTGTGTGTGTGTGTGTGTCCCACCTACCTGCCATGATGTGGGCTGTTCTGTGTTAGTCAACTGTCTTCCTAGTTTATCATACAGGTTACTAAGCAGCTCTGCTCCCAGCATCTCGTACACATACATGAGTGTGTCTGAGATATCCACCCTGAAGGACGGACATGCAAACACGCACATTTTAGATTTGGGAATATCTGTTCATCTATCTCATCGACTTAAATCCTTTCCATTTTACACACAAGTAAACAAATGCTTTTCTGTCTCTCACGGGGCCTTGCAGCCAGAGAGTAGATTCTGCCATCTCAGCTGCCAGTTCGGTGAGTGTATTAGAGAAAAACACACTCATTTGCTGACCAATCAACCTGTCAGCAAGTAATTTCTGAAACACTCAACATTGAAACACACAATAGTGCACTGCAAACATATACACAGAAATAGACTCTGCAATGCATGCACACACACAACACACCTGTAGATCCTGAACTGCTCTTTCTCGTCTGAGGACCAAGATGCGTACTCCTGGTCGGAGGGGAACTGGGCTTTGTGCAGCAGAACGTCCACCAGCTGGAAATACACCGGTCTGTAGACCTGCAGATACACTGCCTGCCTGTCCGACTCAAACGACATGATTTCATCCTGAAGACGGGGGAATGGATAAAGAGACAAAATAGTTTAGGGTCCACAACATAAAGATTACTAATGCAGTTCAGACTAAAAGCAAATGCTCTAGCTTATAGTGAATAGTGTGGTGAAGTGGAGAAAACATGCCAGCGAGGTACAAAATCATCCCCTGCTCATAGATTTCCCATCCAACTAAAATATACATTTAGACCTGCAGTGAACCAAATCCAAGTATTTTTAGCTTAACCTATCACGATGTTCACCATGTCGACTATAATTACCCATACACAGGATCTGATGTACCTATCCTTTGTGCTGTTTGGGTGAGCAACCAACCAGCTAACATCCAACCTAGCTTGGATGTTAACGGAAAATGGGGTGGGGGAGACCAGGTAGGTAATTAGGGTTATCAACTGGGCAACTCATGACGGAAGGTGGATGCCAACAGTGAGGTCTGGCATCCCAGGACCACACCCACTCTCAACACTGATCAGAGCTATTCTCATCTACACTACCCTGTATCTACACTTATAGCATATTTGACAGTCTTCAATGTCAACAAACTGTATAATGCTAGAATGAATAACTTTGTCCTGTTGGCAATGGTAGAGACAGACTGGTAGCAACAGTAGCCAGTTCGCTACAAGCTGTAAGTACACAGATGGCCTATGTGCATCTATTGACGTGCAGGGTACATACTTGTAGTGTGTACCAGAAGGTGAGTGTGAGAGAGCTGGTGGTCTCGTTGACTGGATAGTGGCCAGGGATGCCCGTACAAAACATGATCATGTTGACTAAAGCCAGGAAGCCCTGCCAGTGCTCCACCTGCTCCAACAGAGTCCTAGAGAAAGATGGGAGGGAGACAGGGGGAGAGAGAGGGATAGACAAGAGAGATACGTAAGTGGAGGTGACAGAGAAAGTGAGATTTGCCAAGTACAGTAAATACACAGGTAAACAAGGTCTTTCAGACCCTACGGGGGCGAGGATATGGACAGCATTTTATATGGAGAGTGACCGGTAAACCACACAGACCTGGAGTGGTTCTCTCCCAGTGTGACGGCGATGCGACAGATTCCATGGCAGGTCTCCATGTCTCCACTCTGTACAGCCTCTCTGAGCTGTTCCTGGAGGGCCAGCACTTGGGGAACCAGCTTCAGCAGGGTGTTCACAAATCTATACTCGTGTACACAAACAAAAACACCCAGTTAGGAGTGTAGTTCCTTTCAAAGAACACGAGTTAGCAACCCATGCAGTGCTGTACAAGGGAGAAAAATAACAATAACAGGGGCCTCCTATGGTGAATACACCGCTGACTCACACACTTCACAGCCGGGTTTGTGTATTTATTGCCTATCCTCATGACAAGTGTTTATTTCAACCAAATCTCAGTCCAAGTCACTCCAACTTTGATCCTGCACACCCACCCCAGAAAACCCACACATCTATCAGGGAACTGGAAAATCTATCCAAGGCTCCTGTTCAAAGCTGCATCCCACTGGTGCTCTGCTCTTCCTGCTGTCTCAGCCATTTACAATTCCCCCCCTCCAGCTTAAACACATGCATGCGCAGACACACGCACTTTAATACATGCATGGATGCACAGATGGACGCACACACAATACTCTACCCAGGCATACATCTGCTCATGTGACAACATCAAGAACAGTCTTCTTGTCATCTTTAATGACATGAGGGGTGACATTTAGAGATGAAGGGCGTGCGTGCATGTGCGTCTGAATGTCGCGGAGGACGTTATGTGCATGTGTGAATGCTATAAATGTAACATATATTATATGTGCATCCACGCAGCCCCCGAGGGGATTGTGTGGATGCAGGTGGCGCTCCATCTTTCATGAGACTGTCGATAAGAACGCAGGTCCAGGGAGAGGAATATTCATCAATGACACAGCAAGGTTGTGTGGCTTCACCAGCAATAATAAAACAATATAACCTGAACACCCGTATACATATTCCCTTTTGTCAGCAATCTTTAGACCATTATGCATTCTACGTTTGTATGCTGTGGTTTAACTCCCAGTCTCTTTGGGGTGCAGCTTTAATGCTATATTGAATAGCACTATTCAAACAAAAATAAAAAAATGGATGGAAATGATAAAAAGGGACTCCAATATGGACCCTCAGTTTTGCAGGTTAAACGCATCTCTTTCCGTGGCCCTACACAGCATTTTTATTATTCCAATTTCCCTTGGGCCCCGTTATGAGCACACAAGCCATGTCTGTGGTCCTGTATTACAGTATGAAGCCACATCCCCTACTCAGTAGCCCACGCAGCCATCTCTGGAGAGAGCTCCACCCTGCTGTGAGTATGAGTCTGGCTGTATCTAATAGGCCTGCACCCATGTCTGCAAGTGCTTGGCCTGCATCCTCTGGATTTGACTGTCTGAATAACTCCATGAGAGCTGTGCAAGGTCTGATTGCACTCAACTCTGTGTGTGTGTGTGTGTGTGTGTGTGTATATATGGGGGGGCAGACTGCACTCATAAGATCATTTATTTTTAACAAGGTGCTTTGGAGATGCAGGTTGTGCACTCTTGGGGAGGGGGGATTTTGTGGTGTGATTAAAAGGGCAGAACAGGTTTGCATGTGTGTTTCCCTCTCATAAGCGATGACATTCTGACCATCTGCTGCAGTCTCCTCTCTTCTCCAAGTCATGGTCCTCCTTTCTCCTAACCTTTCTATTACACACTTTCTGCCTCCCTCCCAACTCTCTCTCTCTCTGTCTGCCTCCCTCTACCGCTCTGATCCCCACTGCAATTACTGCAACGCTCCGAGACAGGGGAAATGGGTTGCCTGGCAACAGGATGCAGCTGGACCAATAGCATCCTCCCAAATGAGTTGACTGTAATGTGTTTAAACAGACAGAGAGAGAGAGAGAGAACAAGAGACAGGGAGGCGGGGGGGGGCTTAGCGGTGATGGGGACAGAGAAGGAAAGAGAAGAGGAAGAGCAAAAACAAACAAAAAGGTAGAGAGGGAGAAAGAAAAGGATACAATAGACAAAGAGAGCAGAATCTACAGGAGGAAGAAAAGGCTTTCTGAGGAGGATGAATACAGAGATAACCCTTCTACCATGTCTTCTGATATTCATTTCCTTTTCTCTCACACACACACACACACACACACACTATAGCCACACTAATGTATCCTCATAAATCACACACACTGTTACACTGTCAAAAAAACAGGCCCGGTGAGTCTCATCTGACTGTACTAATGAGAGGGTCGAGACTTTTGGGAGGATCTGACACGACACCGATATGATGTGATCGGTAACACAAAAAAGGAAAAGGGTGTTTTAAAATGAGTGTACAAAGAAAAACAGAAGAATCACATCCCTGACTAAACCACTCTGTCCTCCAGGAACACAGCAACAGTTACTGAGGCTGAGGATGTTCTACCTGTAACCTCAACACCATTAATTCTCCTCCCCACCATCTGCTCTGCCTAGTATGTGTGTGTGTGTGTGTGTGTGTGTGTGTGTGTGTGTGTGTGTGTGGGGCGCTTTTTAAGCTGACTTGTCAGCAGCAACTTCATAGATCCTACTGTCTTCCTGCGTGTGAAGCAGTGCAGAGCTATGGAGGATGAAGTCTCTTTTCTTCTCTCACACTTTCACACCTTTCCCTGCCCTCCTCCTCCTTCTCTTAGCACCCCATATTTTCCACCCCTCTGTATCCCTATCTTTTCTTGGCATCGCCCCATCATCCCCACCCAGTCTCTGTCTTTCTCTCTCTAGGGGAGGGGTAATGGATGCCTGCCATGTCTGAATCAACCGGGGCATGATGACATCTCTCCCCGGCTCTGTAACCATGGCAACGCCAGCCAACCGAGAAATGCCGCTCTCCTCCCCCTGGCTGTCAACTCGCCCTGTATCAATCCCTCCCTCCCTCCCTTCCTCCCTCCCTCCCCTAATGCCCTTCCAATGGCCACTGTCTGTTCCCTGCCCTTGGCTTATGCGTCTCTCTCTTTCCCTTTCTCTCTCTCTCTCCTGCACCCTCCCCTTCTCATTTTTCCATTCATCACCATCATTATTAGCATCTTTTTATTGCCCGTTCTCTTCTCATCCTCACAGACGGCTCTTTAGCGTTCATGCTAGCTTATCCTTATTGCTTTCTTCAACTGTTTGGGTCCACACGTACACGCGTACACAAAAGCACAAACCTTTGGGAGTCGGGCTGTGAGATGGCGTTGACTATTGCCTCTACTGCAGTGTCAAAGAGCTCGGGGTCGGGCAGGGCGCTGAAGCAGTCCTGCACCAGGCCTTCGCTCTCACTTAGGGGCACATCCAGCAGCACCCAGGATGACAGGCAGCGCAGCACGCGAGCTTTCACCGCCCCGGGGCTGTCCGCCCTTCGCAGCAGCTGCTGCAGCAAGGGACACACTGACCCCCACTCACGACCCAGGGCCCCCCGCACCTAGAGGGAAGAAGGGGAAATAACTAGGCTTAGATGATCTATTGTTAATGTGTTGGTATGTTCCTCTGCTCAATGACTAACAAATTAATCCGATGAAAACCCATGAGTCCTGTATTTAACTACGGCTCGGCTCGGCGTCATTCCTGACAATTTCTGGTCTGTAGCATCACACAGCTTGGGTCCCACTACCTCTGACGCCCCATACCTGTCCCTTTCGGTACTGCGGCAGGCGGCTAGTCTGGAACTCCTCAGGCAGGACAGTGAGCAGCTCCAACAAGGCCAGGCAGCGCGCCCGCCCGTCCACCCCTCCTCCTTCCTCCTGGAATACCCGCACCATTTCGGCCACCGCACCGGGCCAGGCCTCTGGCATGGTGTTGAGCGCCAGCGAGGCCAGGGCCACACACAGCCGAGTGAGCACCATCTTGGAGCTGGAGGAGAAGCAAGCAATCTGGGAGAACAGCTGGGTCTTCAGAGACTCGTACTGGTCTGTGGGGATGTCCGACCAGTAGCGAGAGATCTTAGTGTGGAGCGCACTGGCTCCAAAGTACTGGATCTCTGGGACCTATGGGAGAAGACATACTGGATGCAAATCATGCTAAATCTTTTCCCCTCTTTGCGTGCATGCCTGTGATGTGTACATCATACCTTATCTGGGCTGAGCAGGGCCCAGCAGAACTGCCAGGCCTGAGGCGAAACCTGGGCCTGCATCAGCCATTTCTGAGCCAGATTCTTGTTCTCTATGTTGGGATCATAGTACAACTGGTGGAGAGCCTAGAAGAGAGAATAAAGAAGAGAGACAAAGGAAAACCTGTGAGAAAATGGCAAGAGAAGGACAAGGAATCGATAAGAAAAAAGTCGATGTGAGCCATGTTTACCACTCCACTCCACACAGTGACAATAGTGGGTTTCAAGGATAACAGACCAACTGAGAGGAGACAAATAGCGAGTCATTTACGCATTTGTACGGTAGAAAGAGTTTACTACCTTGAGGAATGTGCATCTTTTCTCACTTACAAACAGGCAACCACACACACGCTCACACATTGTAGATATTTTGCCTCTAAAACCTAAACAATGGAGAAAGCAATGACCTGAAAACAGCACTCTCTGAAGTACAGCTCTGAGTAATATGACTGCTTGAAAGTGCAGGAAGGATGAGAAGGAGCGAGCCAAAGAGAAAGGAGAGAAAGGGGGGATGGGGGGGTGGGAGAGAAAAATAAAACAGGGAGAAGAGGGAACATTAATTAAGTAGACACCTCGAATCCTCAAGTCTTTTTTTGTATTCTCACACACATGCACACGCAAATGTACACACTCACTGAACCAAAACCGCTAGCTGCCAGCACTAAGTGTCTGACAAACACAGAAAAAAAAAATGTCTTTGCTCATTCAGGTTCTGATTCTTGTCTTTACCCCTGCGGCCTGCTCACATCAATTCCTCCACCACCAGCCACTCTCTCCTCTTTTTTTCCCTCCTTCTTCTCTCGCTCCATTCACCTCCCTCCAGCCTCAGCCATCCGCCCAGTTTCTCTCCATCCTCATCTCATTCTTCCTCCCAACATCCACCCTTTTACTTTCATTCTTCCATTCCATCATTAGAGCTGTTTAGTCTGTCTAACTAGGGAGGATTAATAATACTATAAAGAAACAATCATAGGTTACAGAGTACATCGACGCCTGCCGCTGAGGTTAGAAACATCAATACAGCATCAATGCCTACTGGATGTCGAGAGGCTCAGGTGGTGTTCGCTCCTCGTCTACGACCCTTCAACGCAATTATCTGTCTTCACTTACTGTACGAGACTCTGAACACGCTGTCTGGGTGTTAATGAGCCTATTGTTCAGAGTCAGGTGGCGTCGGTGCATATGTGTATGTGAGAGAGAGATATGCACACACAAAAAGCAGCAGGTGTGTACACACCTGCTGCTCCATTACCGAGCTCTCCCATTGGCGATGTTCAGCTTTCTGTAACAATCTTCTTCATTTCATTGCACTGATTCAATAACGTGCTTTTGTTTCATTAAAAAAAAAAAGATAGATTAATGAAGAGGTTGCATGACATAATGATAAAATATAAATTTGCTATTGTGTTGTGATTTTGGTAAGGTTTCTGTGTATGGATCACGATCTTGCCTTCATACCAAAAAGCTACAGTGTGGTTTATTTAGAGCTCTCTCAATATAAAAAGGCTGTGATATCAGAGTTCAAAGCAGCAGTGGATCATTACTGCAGCCCGCTGTGTGATCGCAGACCACTCCTTCAAATCCCAGACAGCACCGTGTATGTGTGTCCATGCTTCCTAGGCTCAGATCAAAGCACAAGACACAAAAGTGTCTTCACAAAGAACCGTTGGCTGTCTCCTGCTAGACATCTTGCGAGACATGTAGCAGTTCACTGGGCCAAATTCCTGTAATTGGCCATTGGTTTCCTGATGTAGAAGGCAGAGCAAGAATCCTAGAAAAGTATGCACACACCTAGACACAGTAGGGTTGATAGGCAGCTAACTGTAGCAACCACTGTATCTACAGATGGTGGCTAACCTGCATGGACCACCTGGCTTCACCTTGAGGGTGGCTTTCTCTAGGCAGACACCGTCAAGGGTCAACAACCTCCGCTATAGTCCTTTTACAACAGGAGAAGGAAGGAAGGAAGGATGCAGGTGAAAAAGCATCTCTCTGTTAGGCAGATTCACCATCTGCTCTCACACCACAGATGTGGCTGGTATACGCTTGTGCACTCACTTCCCTCCCCAGGAGAATGACTAGTCTGGGCCCTGAGCTGTGCAAACATACGCTATTTGAAGGTAGAAGGACTATGTGTTCGATGTGTGATAAGGGTGGAGAGGAAAAAATCCAACGCCTACAGTGAGAGAAAAAAGCTGAAAAGGACGAGACCATTTAAAAAAGTGAGGCAAGGAGAGGAATCAAGACGTACATGTGAAACTTCAGAGAGGAATTAAGATGGAACTGAAACAAGTGGCACACTATGCGACCACAAGTGAATTGTGATGATTTTACGCTGAAAAGCAGATGCCTGCAAACAGCATAGCCGGAATATTGCTCAAGGACTGAGAGACGCACGGTCAGCCCCAGGTATCACTACACATCCCTTATCAGCTTGATTTGTTCCAGGTTGTTTATACAGAATACAGTATATGCAGTTAGCAACATAAAACATGCAATTAGTTACAATTCTCTTAATCAAAATTATAATTGCAATTACAATATCAAGGGAATTAATCGTCAATTATATTTTTTGTGATAACCTGCAGCCCTACTTCATAGGAATCTCTCTCTCATGAGTGCACCTACACATGTCTTTGGACACTGCCCTCACACACAGCAGGTGATGGCATGTCTCTGGCCTAGGTTCGCTGTGTTCTTGAGCCATCTGTCCAACAATGTGATGCTCAAAGTCAGCCTAGTAACGCAAGGGCAGACTTTTAATTAATAGTGCAGTATTGAAGAAGTCACATCACTGACCCGTCATAACTAATCATTATATAATAATATTTATCATCAAAGAGTATGCAGAGGAATGACGATTAATGAGCAAAACAGAAAAGAATAGTTAGTGTTTATGTGAGTGTGTGAGGGGGTGCGCGGGTGGCTGTTGACTGCAGTCGGCCAAGAAAGAAATTAAAAGAATACCATGTTGCCAATGGCGACAAAATTCCAGCACCACATGAAGGATATAGGCTAGGTCTCCACACACACACACACACACACACACACACACACACACACAGCGAAGAAACTCTTGCACAAAGTGTCTTAACATGCAAACCTGTTATATAGAAAATGTCCCTTTCTACCACATACTTCAGAAGACTGATTACCTTCAGTCACCAAATCAATAGACACGATACTGTACTTTCTCTCTTGACTCCTAAAAAAGAAACCAGAATCAATAGAGGAAACAAAAAAACATGCTCTGATTAGCCCATCTGTGTATCATGTAACCTGCAGGACCCGTGCTCCACCTCCAGCTGATGTTTAAATCTGTCAATAAGTGGATGGTAATGCTGGTGATCCATCTTTCTCCCACTGAAATAGCCTCTCAATCCACCACAAACCTACTCAATACAGCACGCATCATTTCTCAGTGTCAAATTCCACCGCCCTGCTCTGTTCTACATTAGACTATAGCTGGCAGGCTGGATCTGTCTCCTCCACTTTTAAGTCCCATGAAATGATTCAATACAAAAGGCTATGCTTGCTATCGCCTGTATCTTAATCTAACTTGACTGGAACACATTTTCCAATCCTAAATAAAAGACAGAAGTGTATCACAAGTCTGTGAATTGGGTAATACTGAACGGGCTTAGACAACCTGGTGGCAACACAGACCACCCTACCAGAAGGCCACCCCTGCCAAAGTGCCCTTGAGCGAGGCGCTGATGCTGGCCTGACCCTGTGCTGTAACCCATCTGGTGGTACAGTTCCCGCAAGTCTCCAGGAAATCCTAACTACACACTGTGCAATACAACAACGAGGTGCGCTGAATTCCCCCAAACTCTTCTTTCTTGGTGGATAGATTTCTGATTCTAGATTAGGCTTTATAATCAAGAGGAAATGTAAGTCAGTATACGTACCCATTCATTATAGACACAGAGACACTCACAATGTAGCACTGTGTTACACAGACCTAGGACTGAACAAAGGGCTTTCTATCGGTCACACACAAATACAGGGCCAGGAACCATCATCTCCACCACCATGTATACAAGCACACACTTCCTTACACCCCACTGTGCTACAGTGACAATTCTGCTCTGCCGGTCTTCTTTTGAGTTCACTCCTTTAGCAATCGCTGTTGTTTCTATCCACTTATGAGAAGCACAATTGCGCTTTCTATTGATTTCCAGTTCTACGCTGCAAAGATGTTTGATGCTGGTGTGTATATGTCCAGTTACATGCTACTGTGACTGCCAGGTAGCGAGGATAATAAAATTACCAACAGCCTCTCAGACTTCTCAAAAAGCAGTAAGCTGGCATCTGGCGCAGATGCTAATGTGAAGCTCTGGTTGCACTCACAGATCCTGAAGTGGCGTATTGTCTCCTTCACGTTAGGATGGATAAACAATAACATCTTGCTGTTTCCATAACTAATTAAGCACAAAGATGTCATGCCAATTTTTCTAGAAAGAAGGCGCTGTGAATAAAATCATATGGAATGAAAAAATATGGTATTTTCACCTCAATGAATTATCTAAAGATGCCTTAGTCTTAAAGGGACAGTATCATTACCTTTGACATGAACAAAGGTGTTCAAAACCTTCATAGCAACAAATACCTCAGACTGACGTTTTTTCTATTGATGAGATATTTGACACCCACTTGGTACAGACTGAATGCTGACATGGGCATTCACAGGATGTGGAAATGTACCTTAAACACTCAAATAGGAAGAGAATGGCATGACATTTTCTGAAGTGGCTCCAGTGAACTGTAATCCAGTGTCTCATGAAGAAGACAGGAAGATCAGTGTGGAGATCTGTACTGTTTTCTTTCTTTTTTGTAGAAGTAGCAGTTATGGGGAATTTTAGGTGCATTTTTCACTCCAGCCCCTATTGGGTTCCCTGCTTTGTTCTGGTGCAGGCTTTATTAAGGGGTAATGACCAATTCTCAACATTGGCCAATATTTGTGTTTTTATTTTGTGTAGACCTCTGACATGACATGAGGACACGTGGATCCTATATGATTCTCTCCTTGGTTAATATCCTGGACCATTTCTGTTTGTTGTTTTGTGTGTTCTGACATAAGATACTTGACTTCCAGTGTAACTGAAAATCTAGTTTAAATACTCCTAAAACCATAGAAAATCTACAGATTTCATGAAAATTACGTGATAATCTTTGAGGTTGGTTGTCAGTTATTTTTCTAAACATTGCTCCCTTGCATCATAACGGAGCCTCTATTGATTAGCCTCCCATTTAAAATGTATTATATGTTTTCTTAGAAGGTGTGCCTACACGCTAGTGTTTTCTCTAAGTTTATTACACATGAACAATACAAGAAAAAAATGTTTTGCATTTTAATTTATCTTTGCAACTAGTGAGTGGAAATGCAGTATATACACAATGCACATTGACACACTAGCACCATTCCCTCCACCTGTAGAAAGGTGACATAAAGGAAATGAGAAAAGAGATTATTTACAGGGAGACAGGACTTTTTTCACTGTCTACCATTCTTCTTCTCCTTCATTTATTACACCAGAAAAAAAAATTCCTCTATGCAAGAATGTGCTTTCTCTCCTTCCCAGCCTGCTTCTAATGATGACTGTCGCATCACCACCCTCCCCATCGCACCCCCCTTCTCTACTGGCACTGTCACAGACATCACCCCGCCCCCCCTTCACCCCTCCCTCCATCCCCCAATCCATCTCATCACATCAGCTCTGCTCTTCTACAGGAGCACCTTACCCTCTGTCTCTCTCTCTTCCCCTCCTCCCTGTTGTCTCCCCACCCCTCCCATCTGGCCTAGGTCAGTGGCCACCCAGCAACAGAGATTCATCACAGCAACCTGGCAGCCACAGTCAAGACAGCCTAGCGCATGTGTGCACACACACACATTTGTGTCTTGGCGTGCACACACATACAGTCTCACATAGGCACATAAACAGACCCTGACAAGTATTTCACAGTGACAGAGATGGCGTGAGTCTGCTGGTGTTCTATGGCCTCCACCACCTGAATAGTCTACCGGCTTATCCTCTTTGGTTTTTGGTCTTATTCTCGCACTCATCTGATCATTCCTTCCTTGCTGATCATACAGTTAAGAATAATTTGACGAAAAGGAAGAGGGCAGATGCGGACTGCATGCCAACATAGAAACATTATCTCCCCAGACCAAAGTAGTACTGAAAAATGATTGGGTGATGTTGCAACGTAGCCCAGTATAACATCTACCTTCTTTCTCGAACCATCTCTCTCGTCTGTGGTACAAAGCAGCATGACCACTGCTTTGTACCATAAAACTAGGAGTTGACAAGCTGCTAACGTTGACCGACTGATCGAAAGACTAACCTTTTCCACGTTTTCCACTGTGAAGTCCAGGGCGTCCGGTGTGGTTGCTATCCTCCCTGGTGTCTCCATATCTCCACTGACACGGAGCTGTCAAATGATCAGAGAGGAGGGACAAATTCAGGATCTAGCCAACGTTGAATTCGCGTTACTGCTTATGCCATTTCCAAAATATTTCCAGAGTGGTAATCGGAACCTATGAGCTTGACGGCACCCCAAATTCAGGCTTAATGATAACACAACAAGCTAACCGGCAAGCTAACGTTAGCTCGCTTACGTTAGAGCGGGCTAGCTAGCTGACGCTAACTCACACTATTGGAAAATGCTTTAGCAATGGCTAGCATTAACAAGCTAACGCCAACTAGCTAGCAATGCATGTAACGTTATTCTAACGCCAAATACAACCAAGCGAGACAGCTATACTAGCCTTTTGATAGTACGATAGCATTATCGAATTAAATGCCATCAACGTGTATTAGCTATATGCTCAATAGAAGTCCAATATTTTGACACCTTTCTGTTCTGCGACGATATGAGACGATGCTGGCAGCTCCCTGCCGCTTTTCAGCCTCTGCTCCGTCACTGGGATCTTTTGCTGCCTTTAGGTGCTGTCAGAAAATCGTAATTACTTTATCGCGCATGGCCAACCTAACAAAGCGCAACAAAGTGGCAAATAGGACTGGGAATTTTTTATGATACCAGAGTTAACGAGATATAACGTTTAGGGGGCGGAGAGAATGGAAGCCGTGTCAACAAACTGTGGCAACAGTGGTGCATTTTAATATTATATGATATTGGTTGTCATTCTGTGTAAATTGATATTGTTGTATGTTCTTATTCTTGCTCTTTGTTTGACGTTTGATTTATGTGAGACAAGAGAATAATTGCTTTGCTACAGTCATTACCGATTTCGTAATGTTTAACGCCGAGTTTACGAAGAGTACGTGAATGCATCATTTATCTTTCTACCCAATGATATGCCGCAAAGGGTGCATCTCGCGAAGAAGCAGCAGTGCCAGTGATAATATATTGAGAGACCATTTGCATTGTTTCTCACATTTATCATAGTTAAAAACAAAACTGTCAAGTGTGGACGATTCGAAATTTTGCCAGGGAATACAATTATAAATGTTGTCAATTGTATCTCACAAATCTTGAAAAATACTTTTCGCATATGTTTAGAAATATGTTATCAAAACATGCACAAATAGACCAGATATATTAGGTGGCATCCATTCGAAATATATTTCGGACGGTGGAGATGCATGTTCTGCCTACGCAGAGTTAACAACATATATCTGCAAGTATATTCAAAATAAAACCACCATTGACCACTGAGCATCATTTTCAGTGAATTCTTTTTAAATGTACAAGTACGGGCCTGGTCATGTTTCAATTGTTTTTGAAACATACAATATATTCTATGAAATGTATTTTTCCCCTATGGTTCACATTAATCATTATATTAAATGGTCGGCCTATTACTGCCTAATGTTAAGTGGTGCAGGTCATTATATCCTTCTGAGAAGCATGGCAACTATGAATTAGCTTTTATAAGTTCCCTATAAATCCTCTATAAGTTTTCCTTATTAATCGCGTAATTATTTCCCCATCCTAAAGGTGTCAACGGATTTCGCTAAAACCAGATTTAGCTGTAGAGCAACAGCGTCTCCCTGTGTATCAACCAAGGCATCACACTCAAGTAAAACGCCCTATTATGTCATTCGATTTATTATAAGCCAAGTCAATTGTCATGTAGGAATAAAATTAGAGCGATAGACTTTTAGCTTCAGGACCAAGTCATAGACCTAAAAGGATATGTTTATTCTGAACAGTGTTGACAAATCAAAGCCTTAGCCTCTGAATACGTTATATTGTCATGTGATGCGGTGTAGACTAGGTCTGCTGTAGGTTACATTCATTCTGTTATTTAGTTGATGATGTATTATGGTTCAAAATGTATGACAGTATACAGTATCAGGTCCTTCTCCCTCCCAAAGTGGCAATGTGGCACTGAATGATTTACGCCCCCTTACGAAAAATAACTATTGTAATCGTATAATCAATTACAGACTGTTACTATACAAATATCACAGCAAAACCAAAAGTCCCTATAGGAATATTATAGGAATAATGTAGTGATACCATAGGAGATTAAAAAAAAAGAAACCTCTAAGGTCACTATAAACTCACAAATGAGCACCACAGATACACTATCAGTTCATAAAAGAACATGACAGTGATTTATTTATCTAGTAGTTCATGTTGTGTAGGTTAGTGTGTCAGTCTTACTGTACGTGCGTCAGGATGCACAGATGCACAGCAGTGACTATTTTGACCAGCAGTGAGTCAGCTTGGCAGCCCGCAGAGAGTCGGGAACACGTGGCACTGTATTTGAGAGAGCGCACTCAGGACGCTCGCTGCCTGAGCCCCAGTCTAGCCACGCATGCATTGGCAGCGGTTGTCTGCAGTGGTACAGGGCCGTTGGGATTTTAAACAAGTCCATTAAGTCCGGGATCAGAGGTGAAAGGTGGAAAAAGGAAAGCCCTGCGTAACGAAACGACATTTTGGCCATTTTCTTCACTGTGTACCCCAAGGACATGGAGACGAAACTCCAGGTTGCCCTTTGTGCGCTGCTGCTCATTAACTTGGGATCTACTGTGCTGGGTAGGCGATCTTTGTTTTTGTTTTTCTCTTTTGACTTTTGGAGATTTTTACAAATTGATTACAATGTCAGAATACTATTTTCTGTTGGGATGGTTTGCTCTGCTCTGCTCTCCCTCTCTCTCTCTTTCATACAAATCTCAGCTGCCTCCATAGTGACCTGTGGTGTTTGCTCTGAGACAGATTTATGAGCTATATTGGTTTTTTTTTTCTAATCAAAGCTATCAGACTGCATTCTTTAATGATGTAAGTCAGTAAGTTGTCAAACTGGTTCCTTCCTCTTCCTCTGGTGTGGGCAACAGAGCGTACAGTTGAGATGTTATGTATTTTCATTCAAGCCTATAGAGATGTGTGAGATCAGAAGTGGACAACCTCTTCTTCACCTTCAAATACTCTCTCTCTCTCTACTAGACCCAGAGGTCACCATATTGCTTTGCACTTTCACATCACACCTTTATTTCTATTTTAATTCCTGCCTCTCTGGCTTTTGTTTAAGCACAGCCACACAAATTATCTTTCACATTGCTTCCTCCTTCCCCCTCCTTCTTCCACTTTCTGCCTCCATTACACTTCTATGCCTCAGACACATCCTCTATTTTCCTCTATTCAATGTAGCTTGCTTCCCCTTTCTCTGCTACCTGTATCTAACACCTTCTCTCCACCCTCTTTCATCTTCCTCCCACCCTCTTTCTCACTTTACATTAGGGCATGTCAGATTTAACGAGAACGAGTTGACTGTTGACATTTGAAAGGATTTTATTGAGCGGCACGATCACATTACTTCTTCAAGCTGAAATTCAAATGAAAAGAAAAATAGCATGTAATGACATTTACCAGCTTGTAAATGAGCAGGGAAATATATTGTGATTAATGACATATCTACGCTCAGCTCCCTGTCACGCTGTGGGTTTCATCCTAATTGGCTTGCCTCCATAGTTTGTAGATGGTATGGTAGCATTAGACGCTCTGTTAGCAGGCTCAGTTCCTACTGTGATCAGATATATAGGCTTACACAGTGTGCTGTATATGCATGTGCCATAATAGGAGTGGAAGACGAAGATGCTAGAGACATGAAATGCTGCTCGAGGTCACACACTCTTCGCCAGTAGACAACTGAAATAAGCGCACGTGAAAAGGTCAAGGACAGCACAGGGATCTGTCTCAATCCTGACCTTTTTTATTTCCATTTGATGGTGCAGTGGGGCAAACCCGTTCAATACACGTTTTTATCTTGAAAATGACTCAAAAGCGGTAGTTATGTGTAACACTACGAGCACATACGGTTCCCTAGGTTTTCAGAGGAGCATTTAGATGGGTCTCAAAAAGAGGTTAGCCCCGACAGCCTCCCAGCTGTGAGTTTTGAGGTATACAGCTGCTTGCAGAGACGTGGTTGGCTGTTCCTTTGACTGCCAGGGTCAAGAAGTGAGCGAGAGCTATTTCCCCAGGTACATGCTGTATTGGCCTGAAAAATTGTGAGTAAGACCCTGTAATATGTGGAGAGAGGAGTATGCACACTGGAAACAGTGGTTCCCTTTATAAATCTCCTATTCCCTCTACTTTCTCTCTCTCATACTCACACACACACACACACACACACACACACACACACACACCAGTCCAACTCTTGACCTAAGCAGCCCTAATAGAGCTATAGCAAGGGAACAAGGCCAGCATTGTACAGTCAAGCACCTCTGTCTATTTATGAGTGTGTTTATAAGTCTGTTTTTGTATCTTTCTATCGTTCAAACAGATCTCTCTCTCTCTCTCTCTCTCTCTCTCTCTCTCTCTCTCTCTCTCGCTCTCTCTCTCTCTCTCTCTCTCTCTCTCTCTGTGTGTGTGTGTGTGTGTGTACTGATGAGCTGTGTGAGTGATTACCAAGATAATGAAAGGCACCATGGCACTGTGTTACTGAACGGTAATAACATTACATTACATGACATCAGTGCTCTGGTCTTCATCAAAGGGAAGCGGGTGGAAAAAGAAATAGAGTAAAGACAAATCCAGTACTGCTAGAGAAAAAGAGACTGTGGGGGAGAGAGAGAGAGAGCAAGAGAGAGAGTTTTTTGAAGGCCTTCATTAAAATGACATCACCTCAAAGACCAATAAATTACTTGGTCCAGACGCTGTCACGTGGGGTGTGGTGGATACCATCGAAGTAAATGTCACAATGTTTGAATCCATGTCCAAATATGAATTTTACCCTCTGAAATGTTTCTGTTGTTCAGTATCCATTTAGCTCCTATTGAGCAGGGAAACTCTGTCTGTGGAAATTGAATGACAAATGCTCTCCCGTTCCTTAACAACTACTGTCAAGGTACGCTTGAGCGAGACACTTAACCCCCACTTGCGCCAGTGAAGCTGCAGGAGGAGACTGTGGTTGTTAATGCGTCTAACTGTATTAATGTGAAGCGGGGCGCTGGTGGAAAAAAAAAGCATGCATGCTCAGATAACTTTCCCCCGGATAAAAAAGGATACAAAAGGTTATTTCTATCTTCTCTGGTCTGCTATAAATAAGGCGCAGATAAGCTGCTAACGCTTCTAAAGAGATCACCATGGGTTGAGCATTATCCAACTAGTCAGCACTGTGATCTTATGACGCCTTTTGGCAACTCACTGCACCTATTTGACGCCAGTAGAAAATAAATGAAACCCACTATTACAAAAAAACGTGTTTGCAAAAATATTCGAACCTAGTCAAATTTTCCTCTATGCAATGAATCATACCTCTGCTTGTTTCTCCCCTCACCAGGCGATGACCCCACTGCTACCTCCTTCACTGCAGTGGCCAAGCCCAAGGTTCCTGGCCCAGACGCTCCCAGTCCAGCTGTTGTACTTACCATTGAGGGCTCCAACACAAGCACCACTTCCAATGGCAGCAGCAGTAGTAGTAGCACCAGCAACAACACAGCTACAACCTCTGTGCCACCCATCATCCTACACCAAAACACGCCACCGGACACTCAAGACGATAACGGAGACCACGGTAACTCTGCAGCTCCTCATATGAAACCAATGCACTTCTATAGCATTATGCATTGATACTGATGAGAAAAGAGCAGGGCAGAATCTTGGGAGACCACCACTCCAGTTAGATCAGCTAAGTCCACATGTTGGGGAAGCAGGATAATGTTGTTGTCCTATTGTTCCTGTCTCTTTTTGAGGGTCGCCACTAGGGAAGTATTGTCACAGTTCAGAAGAATCTAGTAGGAAGCCCAGCAGCAGGTGGCTCAGAGGTTTGAAGCTATATTTAACAAAGTTGTTATCTCTGCTCTCCCGGTCCAGAACAGAACAGGGCCACAGAGTGAGTAGAAACGCTGTGGCGAGGTTCGGGTGTTGACAGTCATACCACACACACACACACACACACACACACACACACACACACACACTTGAACGCAGAGAGCCTAGCCTGGTCTTTAAAAGGCTAATGTACAGGAGGCAGTTATGAAGCTGAAGCACAGTGGATGAAAGAACCTTAGCCTTATGTCAGAGTTGGTTTAAGACAAGAGGATAAGACAGACACATACATTAGGTATGACTGAGAGTAAGACGCACTGAGGTAGAAAAACAGGAGAAAAGTTAACATGGAGGAGAATCAGAAGGTGTTGAGGAGAGAAGCAGCGTGATTAAATGCAGTGTGACTTTTCATAAGGGGGTGAGAAAGGTACTGCTCCACCCAGACAGTCTCTCTCTCTCTCTCTCTCTCACACACACACAAACACACACTGTTACACTCTTACACACACCCCAGTGTCACACTAGTGCACATCAGACTCTTAACACACTCACACACTCTTAGGCACTCAGTCTAGTTTGTGTGTTCATACTAGACTACCATTTTGTACCTCACACACTCCTGGTGTACACTTCAAATACGCACATACAAAACACACATCAAGTGCATATGGTGCTGTTTGATTAACCTCTATATGTGGCAGCATGCTGACAGCGACGTCTCTCTCTCTCTCTAGCTACTAGCATGGGCCATCCTGTCACCTCTCCCCTTCCCGAAAAGGAGAGCAACCTGACAAAGGAGTCACCAACACAGCCCCTTCTCCCCCCTTCCGAGAACTCTATCACCACCTCAACTGTTCCTCCCACCACCACCACCACCACTACCAGCCCCACGCAAACACCTCTCACCACCCCACGCCACTCCACCCTCCCACCCACACCTGCCCACTTGACCTCTCCCTCCAGCCCTCCAGCTAGCCCCTCCATCCGTCACCCCAAAACAAACTCATCCACTTCTGCCCCATCGGCTGAACTACCAGGAAAACCCGAGACGACCATCAGTACCAGCATCCAGCCCAGCTTGGCCTCTAGCACCGACTCTCCTCAAAAGGTCCCCAGTTCTCAGGCCCCCATGCTCCCATCTCCCCAAACCACCGCAGAGTCTAATCCACATCCTGAGACCTCCACTGCAGCCCACCCCGAGTCCCCCCCCAAAACCCATCCCGGCAAGCCATCTCAGCTCAACGTAGGGGATGATAGTAAGTGCATATTATTTTCTGTGTTTCTGTGTTTGTATATAGAGCTGCTATATCGACACAGTCAGAACTGAATTGTCTTAACAACAAAGGCAACGCTGTTCTTTGTTTTCCAGCACAAGCCAGTCCTTGCCTCTGTGCACATACACAAGCATGTACACACACACACACACACACACACACACACACACACACACGCACACGCATTCCCCATCTACATCTTCTACAAACTGTCACCACCCACTCTACAATTAGTGCTCTGTTTGCTCTGTTCTGAGAGGAACAGAGGCAGTCATGGGACTCGGGTCTGGAGCGTTTCTGTTCCCCTCAGTCCTCTCGTTCCTGTCTCTCCCTCTGTCTGTCTGTCTGTCTGTCTGGCGACATATAGGTATATATATATATATATACACATTTTATTTTGTCACCTATTCCCTTCACCTTGAAAGACCTCTTGCCATACCGTCTTTGCAAAAAAAGGAAAATTGCTCTCAACCGACCAGCCTGGTTGAATAAAGTTAAAATATGAGGATAGATTCTCTCTGCTTCTCTCCCTCGGTGGTTTTATTAGGCTAGGCTTGGCACATTGCCTCTTTCCATTTGCCAGAAAAACTGAGTATTCACTATTCTGTGGTTGTTGGTCTTTGTGGGATAAAAATAAGTATATAAAATATAGCTGGTAGCAGCAATGAGGGGGCATGCACAAGACGGAGCCATGGCAGCAGCAGGAGTTGAAGTAGCAGCAGTAGTTGAAGTAGCAGCAGTAGTTGAAGTAGCAGCAGTAGTAGTTGAAGTAGCAGCAGTAGTTGAAGTAGCAGCAGTAGTTGAAGTAGCAGCAGTAGTTGAAGTAGCAGCAGCAGTAGTTGAAGTAGCAGTAGTAGTTGTTGAGGCAGCAGTAGTTGAAGCAGCAGCAGTAGCAGCAGTAGTTGAAGTAGCAGTAGTAGTTGAAGTAGCAGTAGTAGTTGTTGAGGCAGCAGTAGTTGAAGCAGCAGCAGTAGTTGAAGTAGCAGTAGTAGTAGTTGAAGTAGCAGTAGTAGTTGTTGAAGTAGAAGTAGTAGTTGTTGAGGCAGCAGTAGTTGAAGCAGCAGCAGTAGTAGTTGAAGTAGCAGTAGTAGTTGAAGTAGCAGTAGTAGTTGAAGTAGAAGTAGCAGCAGCAGCAGTAGTTGAAGTAGCAGTAGTAGTTGAAGTAGCAGTAGTAGTTGAAGTAGAAGTAGCAGCAGCAGCAGTAGTTGAAGTAGCAGCAGTAGTTGAAGTAGCAGTAGTAGTTGAAGTAGCAGTAGTAGTTGAAGTAGCAGTAGTAGTTGAAGCAGCAGCAGTAGTTGAAGTAGCAGTAGTAGTTGAAGCATCAGTAGTAGTTGAAGTAGCAGCAGTAGTTGAAGTAGCAGTAGTAGTTGAAGCATCAGTAGTAGTTGAAGTAGCAGTAGTAGTTGAAGCATCAGTAGTAGTTGAAGTAGCAGTAGTAGTTGAAGCAGCAGCAGTAGTTGAAGTAGCAGTAGTAGTTGAAGTAGCAGTAGTAGTTGAAGCAGCAGCAGTAGTTGAAGTAGCAGTAGTAGTTGAAGCAGCAGCAGTAGTTGAAGTAGCAGTAGTAGTTGAAGTAGAAGTAGCAGCAGCAGCAGTAGTTGAAGTAGCAGCAGTAGTTGAAGTAGCAGTAGTAGTTGAAGTAGAAGTAGCAGCAGCAGCAGTAGTTGAAGTAGCAGTAGTAGTTGAAGTAGCAGTAGTAGTTGAAGTAGAAGTAGCAGCAGCAGCAGTAGTTGAAGTAGCAGCAGTAGTTGAAGTAGCAGTAGTAGTTGAAGTAGCAGTAGTAGTTGAAGTAGCAGTAGTAGTTGAAGCAGCAGCAGTAGTTGAAGTAGTAGTTGAAGTAGCAGTAGTAGTTGAAGCATCAGCAGTAGTTGAAGTAGCAGCAGTAGTTGAAGTAGCAGTAGTAGTTGAAGTAGCAGTAGTAGTTGAAGCAGCAGCAGTAGTTGAAGTAGCAGTAGTAGTTGAAGTAGCAGTAGTAGTTGAAGCATCAGTAGTAGTTGAAGTAGCAGCAGTAGTTGAAGTAGCAGTAGTAGTTGAAGCATCAGTAGTAGTTGAAGTAGCAGTAGTAGTTGAAGCAGCAGCAGTAGTTGAAGTAGCAGTAGTAGTTGAAGTAGCAGTAGTAGTTGAAGCAGCAGCAGTAGTTGAAGTAGCAGTAGTAGTTGAAGCATCAGTAGTAGTTGAAGTAGCAGTAGTAGTTGAAGCAGCAGCAGTAGTTGAAGTAGCAGTAGTAGTTGAAGCAGCAGCAGTAGTTGAAGTAGCAGCAGTAGTAGTTGAAGCAGCAGCAGTAGTTGAAGTAGCAGTAGTAGTTGAAGCATCAGTAGTAGTTGAAGTAGCAGTAGTAGTTGAAGCATCAGTAGTAGTTGAAGTAGCAGTAGTAGTTGAAGCAGCAGCAGTAGTTGAAGTAGCAGTAGTAGTTGAAGCATCAGTAGTAGTTGAAGTAGCAGTAGTAGTTGAAGTAGCAGTAGTAGTTGAAGTAGCAGCAGTAGTTGAAGTAGCAGCAGTAGTAGTTGAAGCAGCAGCAGTAGTTGAAGTAGCAGTAGTAGTTGAAGCATCAGTAGTAGTTGAAGTAGCAGTAGTAGTTGAAGTAGCAGTAGTAGTTGAAGCAGCAGCAGTAGTTGAAGTAGCAGTAGTAGTTGAAGCATCAGTAGTAGTTGAAGCATCAGTAGTAGTTGAAGTAGCAGTAGTAGTTGAAGCAGCAGCAGTAGTTGAAGTAGCAGTAGTAGTTGAAGCATCAGTAGTAGTTGAAGTAGCAGTAGTAGTTGAAGTAGCAGCAGTAGTAGTTGAAGCAGCAGCAGTAGTTGAAGTGGCAGTAGTAGTTGAAGCATCAGTAGTAGTTGAAGTAGCAGTAGTAGTTGAAGCATCAGTAGTAGTTGAAGTAGCAGTAGTAGTTGAAGCATCAGTAGTAGTTGAAGTAGCAGTAGTAGTTGAAGCAGCAGCAGTAGTTGAAGTAGCAGTAGTAGTTGAAGCATCAGTAGTAGTTGAAGTAGCAGTAGTAGTTGAAGCATCAGTAGTAGTTGAAGTAGCAGTAGTAGTTGAAGCAGCAGCAGTAGTTGAAGTAGCAGTAGTAGTTGAAGCATCAGTAGTAGTTGAAGTAGCAGTAGTAGTTGAAGCAGCAGCAGTAGTTGAAGTAGCAGTAGTAGTTGAAGCAGCAGCAGTAGTTGAAGTAGCAGCAGTAGTAGTTGAAGCAGCAGCAGTAGTTGAAGTGGCAGTAGTAGTTGAAGCAGCAGCAGTAGTTGAAGTAGCAGCAGTAGTTGAAGTAGCAGCAGTAGTTGAAGCATCAGTAGTAGTTGAAGTAGCAGTAGTAGTTGAAGTAGCAGCAGTAGTTGAAGTAGCAGTAGTAGTTGAAGCATCAGTAGTAGTTGAAGTAGCAGTAGTAGTTGAAGCAGCAGCAGTAGTTGAAGTAGCAGTAGTAGTTGAAGTAGCAGCAGTAGTTGAAGTAGCAGCAGTAGTAGTTGAAGCAGCAGCAGTAGTTGAAGTAGCAGTAGTAGTTGAAGCAGCAGCAGTAGTTGAAGTAGCAGTAGTAGTTGAAGTAGCAGCAGTAGTAGTTGAAGCAGCAGTAGTAGTTGAAGTAGCAGTAGTAGTTGAAGTAGCAGTAGTAGTTGAAGCAGCAGCAGTAGTTGAAGTAGCAGTAGTAGTTGAAGCAGCAGCAGTAAGCAATAGCAAGAAAACTAACAATTACAATAGGGTTAGGGTGGAATGTGCCCTGCTGACACGATGTCCTGTGTTTTATTCAGCCACAGTGGTCCATGAGCCTCCCACCTTAGACCCTCTCCTGGCTGGCCTGGTGTCAGCCTTCATCATCACTGCTGTCATCATCACCCTGCTCATCTTCCTCAAACTGCGTCGAAGAGACAACCGACCAGAGTTCCGCAGGCTCCAGGACCTACCTATGGTGAGCACATCCGTGACATCCTGGCAAGGGCGTCACTTTGTGTTGAAAAGTGGTGGGGACATAAGAGTCGACAATACGAAAATACTAACGTATAATTAAACACATAAAACAACGGCGACCGCACAAGTAACAGTCATCCATATGCATCACATCCACAGCTGCAGCACCATGTCAACCCAACAGTGCCAATATCACAATATCTACTGTAGAAAGCACCAGTGCATGTCAGTCAGCCGAGCAATAACAATATCCAATATCACTGCCCTAAAATATGACAAAATAGAAACAACTGAAGGAATAACGTTAACAACGTTAGCTAAAGATAATAAATCAACCTTACCTTTAGATGTTAAGTTACACTGCCTTGTTGTTTCGATGCTGCATACTTTTTAACATTAGAGAAACAGAGTTCACAAGAGTTCATGAGTCAAGTTCAACCAATCATGACTCATTCTAAGCATAAGGTTTAAATATCGATATGTGAGAACATGAATTAAACTGGAGCAGGGATTAGATTATTTATATTTATTTATCCATATTAATTTGAAAATAAACTCAAATCATTGATTTGATTTTTTTATTCATTCTTTTAAAATTCCACACAATTAATTCGTACATTTCACACATTTAAACTCAAATACCACCCCTGTCAATCTCCACTCCATTTGTTAGTTAACATTTCTTGGTGCAAGCTATTTTTCAGAACATTTTTAACAAATTATGCCTTTTAAAAAGTGATGGGGACAAAATCGGCCATTTCAAAAAGTGGTGGGGACATGTCCCCAGCGTCCCCAGTGTAAATGACACCTATGCATCCTGGCAATGCTGTCAATGTTGTTCTAATGCAAGTATTAAGTCAGTCAGATGTTGTTACAGACAGTCAGTATTAAGTCAGTCAGATGTTGTTACAGACAGTCATTGGCACGGCTGCAGATTTCCTGTTAGACGTACTCAATATCTATAGTATTCCCTTAGGTTTGAGTGCTTCTGACAAAGGTGACCATATGATTCCATTGTCTCCTGTGTAGGATGATATGATGGAGGACACACCCTTGTCCATGTACAGCTACTGACAGAGGGGAGACTGACCTACCGCTGCCCCCAGACTCTCCTTCAGTCCAGGGCCATGCTTCAGAAAACTGGCCTGGTTTCCTTTCCTTCATCTGCACCCAAAAGAAGGAGTCCTGGGTAGGTGTAAGCAAATTCCTGGAAGGAGCCCTCCTATTGCTTTCATCTATCCAGTGTTTCTAGATCATTGAGATGTAGGAAAGGACGCGATTGAAGCTGGAATGGACAATTAAGATATCACCCACGTCGGGGTCCCTTGCCAAAAATTAGCCACCACTGTGGTGCCTGGGATGATCAATTAGGCCAACATCTCACTGTATTCAACATTGTATACTTTCTATTTTATAATCCAACGTTGCTTTGGGGAGTTGTACAATATATTTTGACTTCCCTGAGGTTGATATGGGTGGGTTGACCCAGATTCATCATCATCATGCATCGTCACCCAGCGGGAAGCGACATCATTAGTAGCGCCCGTCGCTGGGGTGGTTCAGGTTGGCACACAGAATCAGCTTGCCCTGTCAGACGCTTATCTGGGGGCACTGTTCTAATTTCCCTATATCGGTTAATGTTAGGAAGTGGGGCAGGGCAAGCAAATGTCAGATCCGTACCAAGAGGCCAGCCTGTCCCCAGAGCCCTGCTGCTGGTCTAGCTGAGAGGCCAGAGAGGAAGAACATAACAAAAGGTATGATTATAGTGTTAAAGAGGTTGCACTTTATGTTTTTAAGGTGTGGAAGAAAACGGAAAAATACTTTTGTATAGGAGAGAAAAGAGAGAGGTGTGTGTACACACGTAGGTGCATGCATGGCAGTGTGTCTGTGTGTACGTGTGTGTATGTGTGTGAGTTTGTGAGAGGTGCATGTGTGGTTTTTGGTAGGGTATGGTAGGGGGTATTTAAGTGTTTTTATTTCTATGTTGAAGGTCCTGCTGTCTTGAGGCCTTGGTTTGACACATACAGTGTTTTTTTGTTTCTTTCCTGTGGTCTCTAGTCCAGGAGAGAGTGCCTTACACAGGGTAGGAACAGCTCTTATTGTACACTGTATGTATTTACATTTCCTTCATATCCAAACCCACTAACCACCAGTTTCGTTCCGGTAATATGGTTTGACTCCCATACAAACAGACACCCAGGTCCAGGGTGCTGCTCTGACTTGCCTGAGTTTGAAAAATAGCCTTCAGCATATTCACCATGAGGCCGTCATCGATGATGACAGTTGTAGACTGAAATTGGCCTCCTTTCCATACAACGCAAGCATTGTCTTGTGTATTTTAAATACTACTGATGATTGCATCATGCAAGGACAACTTCAGAATTTTTTCTTTTTTATCCCAGTTGCTGTTCCAACTTTTACCAGGTTCCAACGTATTAGAAATGTTATATGGACTGACGCTACAGTATCTGTCCCCAATGGGCGTTTTGTAGTAAATCCACAAAGTGAGATTTCTTCCATGGATTATACTGTATATACATCTCCCTGTGTGTATTTGCTCTGTAAATGTGTAGGAAATATGAGAGGGAGAGAGACACGTACAGGATAATAGAATGACCCACATCTATTCATTACTCTCTTCAACTAGGAAGGAGCCTATCTACTGGTACATCATGGAGGCTACTGATTTGAATCAAGCATAGGAATTGGATTATTTGCCATTTAATCTTTGTACCCTGAAAAACTACATCTGGTCAGCAATTACAGTCTTCATATTTCTGATGTGACCGTGTTAAACAATGTCTCAATGCTGCCCTGTATTTGTCCCTTTTATGAAGTGCCAAAAGTATCCTGATAGCATTGAGGTTTTGCTGCCAGCTGTGGATCATGGGCTGATCTCTTGATGTTTTATGATTAAAGATATTTTGAAGCCATCCTCTGCGTTTCTGTTTCACATTTCAGACCTTCGCTGTTGGGAGTTTGTTGTGAAGAGCTCTTTGACACCAGCAGTAAACACGATCACAAAAGCACACACAAGAGCTACAGAATTAACCACAGCAAATCAAGCTCTTCTTTCAACTTTTACACAGACTTTTATTGTTGGAGCCAAAACACAACACATTTCTTTTACAGAGCTTAAAGTGAATCAACGTACTGCTTTACAAGCAGCAGCACAGTACTTGGCAAATGTAATACAACTGCAGCAGAAAGGCCTGATTCATCAGTCACTATGGCCACAATAACACATAGATGACTCTTTTCTTCATTAATGTATTTTAAACCTCAGTGGTCAGAAGGGGTTTGTTAAAATACTGTTTTGTACTGTTAGTACTAGTTACTCTGTTTCTTAGTATATCTTTATCTTCATCATAGTCGTTATAGCCACACCCTATTGACCACCTAATCGCTCTCCCTTGGCTCTTCACTGTGGTCCAGTGTCCTCCATGGGGGGTGTCTAGATACTGAAATATTCAACAGCCTGACACCAAGGCGCAGTGTGACTCATGTCAGACATGACGGCATAAAGGGACTCTTAACTCAGCTGTGTGAGAGTGGAGAACACAGTGTGTGAGTGTGTGTGTGTGTGTGTGTGTGTGTGTGTGTGGTGTGTGTGGGTCTGAATATTGTTTTGGTTCCTTTTTCCTTACTTCAACTGTCTTGGCAGGAATGAAAACACATCTGTTATCTCATCCTTACTTTGTTGAAGTCTACAACATGGCGCTGAGAAAGAAAATCTATAAAATATCCATTTCTCCACATAGCACCTGAACAGCATAAAGTATACTAGTTACTGCCAGAACGTCAAGGCTTGATGGTACCACTATAAACATAGTCAGATCACTCATGAAGAGTTTTATACCAGATATCAGATCAATTGATCAAGACATATCAAAGTGTTATTTCATGAAGTTAAATCTCCATTTGTGTGTTAGATAACAAATACTTTGTAATGCCAACAAAGGGCAGAATACAAGCACACTGTCAGAGAGATGTTCTTATAAAGTAAGAATCTAATGGCTGCTTGTCACCTCAGACAAGTTGTTCCCAGGACACCATCAGGCTGTACATGTGGAGACAGTTAAAACAGATTATTTAAAGAGGACTTCCAGCTTCTCAGCAGTTTCTATGGCCCCTAGAGTCCCTTTCAAACTCCAGCAGATCTCACTGACTAGACTGAGGGAAAGCAAAACTTTGATGAATAGTATTACAAACAAACAAAACTGGGTCAAATACTACTTGCTAAATCTTTTGGTGGTTTGTGTCAACATACTGCGGTACCAGATGGGTGGAATTTGCCACATGGGAAAAGTGCCAGAGAGAGAGTTTAGGCTATTATAAGAAAGTATTTGAAAGTCCAGAAAACTTGACTCATGGTTAACAATTTATCTGAAATGATGTCAATTATCCTGATGCAGTAAACCAGACACATCTGGTATTCTACAGCAGAAATACAAAGAATTATTTGAGAATAACATTTCCCTACTGGGATCAACTGATGATTGGAGGAGCAGGAGGAAAGGACTTTATGCTGTTGACGCCCACTTTCTTCTAAAACGTCAGAGGTCATTAAGGCTAAGGTCAGATCCCAAACCTAGGTTCACGTCATCATCAAGATCATCATCGTCAAGATCATCATCATCATCATCACCACCACCATCATCATCATCATCCTCTTCCAGATCACTACATGGACCCGCAAAGTCACTTCTTCTGGACTGAGTGCTCAGACGTACCTGTGGGACACCTTTTTGATGAAGAGCTGGCAGAGGTGAAGAACAGAGAAGGAGCAGTTAGCTTGTGTGTGTGTTTAAGTGTCTCTTATCTGTGTGGGATTGGAAGAGAATCAAATGTTATCCCCGAACAACAGTGCAGCAGTAAGTGTGTGTGCATGTGTGTGTGTGTGGATACGATCATCAAATTAGCCTGGCTGCATGTGCTCAAATCACCCTGGGAAACATTTAGAGCAGCGATCACAATCTCTTACGGGAACATCGACCTACTGTTACAGTAAGTCTCATGGGGACATCATTGTGCGCACACACACACACACAAACACAAACATACACACACACACACACACACACACACACACACACACACACACACACACACACACACAAACACACACAAACACACACACAGGATGCCAAAGTTCTCAGGAAACGATTGGCTTTGCAGATATTGCTAAAGAGGAAATGAGTTTCACTGTTTCGTCCCGGGGTGGCAAACTAGGTACTAGGTACTGCATATCTCCAGACTGTGCTCACCACTTTATCTTTAATTTTCCTGTATTTTTCTTTCTGTGATTCATCTACTGAGATGAATCACAGAGAAGGTTATTCCAGTTGTGTGGGGGAGGACAACCATGCTTATTCTGTGCCCATCTGGTGCCCTGCATAACACACTCAGAGTGTGTGATCCGGTTGTCAATCTATGTGTGTTTGTGTATGTAGGTGGTGTCAATGTGCTCCCCCACTAAAAAAACCCCGGTAGAGTCAGCCTGCCTAGCAGGGTTGTGAAAATGGTAAGTGAAAGCAAGCAGTCTCAATAACAATAACTGCACTATGTATGGCTGACAATCACGCTTGGGCACATTTTTCATTCAGAGAACATCAGTCCTCACCGGTGTGTTTGTCATCCAGCCATGATAGGTCATCTGAGCTGACCTCGGCCAGACTAGGCGTGGGGCTAAAGTCCTCTGAGTCAGAGTCAGGCTGTGCCTCTTGAACTCTGACCCCTCTATTATGGCTGCTGGGTATTGCCACTGGAGCTGCCCCTGGAAGGAATGCTGCAGGACCAAATGAAACATGGTGAAATAGTATATCAGTGTGTGTGTGTGTGTGTGTGTGTGTGTGTGTGTGTGTGTGTGTATGTGTGTGTGCGTGCGTGTGACAGAGAGACTTGCCTGATGTGTGTGGCGACAGCAAAGGTGTGGATTGTTGTTCTCGGAGAATAAGATTCCTGACCTCATCTTTCAGTTCTGACACAGTTACTCTGTTGGCAGACAAATTACATTAGGCACAAAAACATAGGGACAAAAAAAAAAATCACATACAGGCACGCACACGTACCTGATCTGGCGGACCTCTTGTTGTGTGTGAGTGTGCTGAGAAACAGTCTTGGCCAGGTCAAATCTGTGTGTTCTGTAACTGTCTGTTAGCTCCTCCAGTGTCTGGTCAAACATATAAAGGAAAGAGCTTAAGAACCTGAAAGAATTAAAGACGTAACCATCACCAAACGTAACCTGAGAGATACCGTGTGTTTACCTTGCAGCTGCGTTCATATTGTCTCCTGGTCTCTCTGGCCTCTGACTGTTGGAGAAACACGTCCTCCTCCTGTCTCCCTGTCAAGGGGAAACCAGGGAGGAGACGTTGTGAACAAGACTGTGCTTGCCTTTGACATACAGGCCAGCGTGGGCTTAGGACATGTGCAGTCCCGTAAAATCAATGCAAGAGAATGGTGTGATGTATGTGAGTGTATGTGACTCACTAAGCTGTGTTTTCAGTTGGTCCACCTCTCTCCGCAGGTGCTCCAGCTCCTCTCGGTGGAGCTTTGAGCTGAAACTGTGAAAGGGGGAGAAAAAAAAAAGTGTTGTTAAAACTCCTTTCATTTATTTTTCCCACACCTGGTTACCCAAAACTGAAAATGTGACGAGACACCGCCCTAGCAGCAAACTCTTTTGAACTCTATGTGAGGTGTAAACATTTTCATGTCAATCATGAGCTGGACCTATAATCATTTCCGTCTGCAGTTATACCCCCAAGCTCCACCAACCACTCACCTCTCCTCCAGGTTGCCTAGCGACGTGGCTCTGGTGATGTGCCCCCGGAGGCTGCTCAGCTCACGTCCAACCTCTCTTCTCCACTGCTCCATCCTCCTCTCTGTTCCTGGACTTTGACCCCTCCTCTCTTCATCCCTCTCTCTCGACTCTTCACGCAGCCTGTGAATCTCCTCTGGGAAAGACAGAACTCACTGTGAGGGCCATTACCGGGCTTATGGAGAAATCCATTGTAATTTATTAAGATTTTCATTCTAAAAAGGGGTTTTATTCTTTATTTAAACTCCTTATAAGTATTTGTATTCTTTATTTAGACAGGAGGAAAGTAGAGAGGGAGACAGACAGTAGAGGAGACAAAGGAGCTCTGGCAAGATTTGATCCCAGGACGGTGGGGGAACACGTGGTTCCAGAGGCAGAAGGCAGGAACTAACAGATAATTTCAACCTGGGTCTTATTGTCCTCGTTTATACCACCATGCTGATTGATTCTGATCACAATTCCGTCAATTACTCCACGGTACAGCTCCACGTACCTCTCAGTTTGCAGGGAGTGCGGCCAACAGAAACACCAGTCCAACCCAAAACGCCCCCTCATGTGCGCATGAAGACCGGCAGCCAGCAGAGTAAACAAGGAAGTGTGTGAGCAATGCCAAAAAATATAATGGACTATTATAACTGAAATATCATGTGATAATCACAGCTATTTGAAGACATGCGCAACAGCAGTGTGAGTGTTATGTTGAAAGGCTGTGTTTTGATCGCTTTTTGGGTTAGAATGTTTGAATTTCCCTTGGTACTGTTGGATTGTACTGGAGAGCAGTCCTCCTGCCGAAAGAGAAGTACGTAGAGCTTTACAGTAGAGTACCTGATGAAATCAGAATCGATCAGCATGATGGCAAAAACTAAGAAAATAAAGCCCAAATTGAAAATAAAAGGATAATTCCTGTTATTCCAGTTATTTTCAATTTGTAGCATTTTTAAACATAAATAAAACATTGTCAAATGAATTGTGATTGTGTCCTATTTATCCGATTTGATTAAACCTTATAAACCGGCACGCGCCCTCAGATCTCAGGACGCTGGCTACCTGTCTATCCCAGCAGTCAAAAAGAAAACTGCAGGTAACAGAGCCTTTTCTTACCGGGCTCCCTATCTATGGAACAGTCTGCCTGCCTCAATCAGAGAGGCAGGCTCTATCGAAGTCTTTAAGTCAAGGCTCAAAACCCATTTATTCTCTCTGTCATTTGACCAGCCTTGAGGGAGTGGCTCAGACTCTTCTCAGAGTAAGGCTAGACCAGTTAGCTTATCCTAGCTCAGGGTCCTGCCGATGGATACTAGCATCTTGCCTACATGTCCTATTCTCCTGGTCTACCTGCTCCTGTCCACTGATGCTGGTCATGTTTGTCTGTGTGAGTGAGAGTGTGTGTCTGGGTGTGTGTGGGTGAGTCTCCTATCTGTTCCAGGCTGCAGCCCGGCAGAGTTGGCATCTGCGTGGTCCCCCACTCCTAACACGATGCTGACTGAACGGACGTTGCGTTCTCCTATCTGGGCAGTGTTGGCGCCTGCATGGTCCCCTAGTCCTATGATGATGCTGACTGAGTTGCCGTTGCTGTGATGCCGCCCCATCAGATCTGGATGTCCCACCAAAATAAACTTTCATATATTGTGTATACGCTGCTTGCCCAAACTCGGCATCTATTGCACGCCCAACCGTCCTGGTAGGGGGATCCCTCTCTGAGTAGCCCCTCCCAAGGTTTCTCCCAATTTTCCCAGTGAGGGTTTGTGGGAGTTTTTCCTTGTCCTCTGTGAGGGTCTAAGGCTGGGGGATGTCGTGTACTAACCATTTATTATTTTCACATGTTGGGCACTGTGAAGCCCTTAGAGACTGTAACGGTGATTAAGGGCTATACAAATAAATGTGATTTGATTTGATTTGATATTTTGGTATAATTACTGTAAACAATGGTTGAGACAATAGCCTCTATCTCATGTCAGTAGTATACTTAGTGGTATTGTTTCTGAAAATTAAGACCACATTTCCCATAAACTCCAATGCTTCCTGTTGTAAATAGGATGTTGCTTCTTGTCTTCCCTTGTGTGTTTGTTTAGAAGAGCATTAAGAAGAATAAGAGCCAATAACAACCCTTGATAACAGCAACAGCCCTCCACAGCACATAGTGGTAATGTCTCAAAATCAATGTGCTAATGATTTACTGACATTACAAACCTACATGTAGCGCCTTTAACCACTTGACAGGGCACTATTAATATTTCATTGTGTGATTTATTAACTTGCTTCTGGTGTCACCACTCTAAACAATGTTAGATCTGATAAGTCATACACAAGTACTCCTTTCATCAGTTAACAATAACAGGAGTCAGTTAAGAGGACAGCGTGACCCAGTAAAAACTGAGGTAAGGTGTCATTGCGCAACCGATTACCTTGTAGTGCCTGGATGTGACGTTGCTGGGACTGTCGCTCCCTTTCCACATCATGGAGTTTCTGAGTGAGAGACTCAATTGCCTTGAAATGATATTAGAAAAAGAAATTTGGAATTTGTCTCTGCCGCAATAACAAAAGAATAAATTACATAAAAGCACCGACCATCTTTTCCCACTCTCAAACAAATAAAACACACACAAACCTGGCTCTGTATCTGGAGGTGGGACTGGACAGCAGCTAGGTCTGCCCACTGCACTCCAGGACAGAGAGATGAGGAAGGCTTCAGGGAGAGGGGGGCTCGAGGCGTGGGAAGAGGGAGAGTAGGAGGGTCCAAACCTGAATCATGAATCCTCTCCCTTACTGGAAACAGATCCGAAGAGGAAGAAGCCGAGGCAGGGAGTGGGAAGAGCACACAAAGGCTAGATGAAAAGGTGACGGGGGTCACAGAAAAGGAAGGAAGTGACGCACAAATTGGTAAATTCCCCTTTCAGTGATCTCTGAAACCTCAAATATACTGGTTCACCCACCTTCTCTTTCTATGGAGAATTTCCCCGGTGAGGTCAGTCTCTCCTGTGAAAACGTAAAAGACAATAAAATTCACAGGGTATTCCCGAAATCTAGTTTACTGTCAATTAACCTTTTTATCTCAATAATAAGTTAAAGAACTACTACTACTAAACACAGAGTTGACCTTTTTAAGGTTGAGTGGAGCTATAGTGCCATCTACTGATGGATACTCAATACTGACAATTTACAACTGCAGACAACAGTGATGTCAACCAAAAGCAAACGCGTTAGGGACCCATGCTGCCTATGATGCATTTCCCTTCAGTGTATTGGCCTTCAAGAAAAACAAGTGAGATGCCCAAGAAGAGACGATATCCCTCCACTGACTCTAAACTCACCCTCATCTTGGCCACGCTGCCCTCTGCTGCTGACAGGATAGAGCTCAACTGATTGTCCCAGTTCATCTTTGAGTTGAACTAAAAAGGAACACATAAAGTGAAGTTGTCAGTTGTAGCTAGGGGTGGGCGGTATAACGGTTGAACCGGTATACCGGTATAAATCCGTGCCACGGTAGAGATTTGACTCTACCGGATGTACCGGTAGAAGGCTACTTTTAGGCTCTTTGAATGTAAAAATACTTTTTCAAATTTACAAACGTAACACACAAAGCTAGCGAACTGCGCGCTGCCATTTAAAGATAATAAACTAGTTTGTGGAAAAAGACGATGTGAAAAAGTGAGTAGTGCAACGTAAACTTCGACGTAAACAGACGCATGCTTTCTGAAGATGCATGGTGAAATGGAAGGCAGCGAGCATGATGCAAACAAAGAAGAAGAATTAGTTAGAAAGAAAGGTGCTTCGTCCATCATCTGGACGTGGTTTGGGTTTAAAAAGTCGGACCTTGAGCAGAAAACTATTATCTGCAAGCAATGTCGAGCAAGAGTTGTTGCCGGCGGTGGTAACACGAGCAATCTCTTTTATCACCTCAAAACAAAACATGTCCGCGAGTATGAAGAGAGTACTAGGATGCGCGCAGACAAGCAGTCCCTCCACAAGTGGTGCTAAACGAAAAACCACAACGCAGACGTCGCTAGCCGAGTCATTTTCCAGTGGCTATCAAGGACATGGTTCCTATACAAACAGGTTTAAGGCATTGATCAAAACACTGGATCCGAGGTATGTGATGCCAGGTCGAAAATACTTCAGCCAAACTGGAAAAAAGTTTGCATATAATGTGCTATTTATCTTTATAATTATTTTCTTGGCATGTTGCCTAACCTTTGAAGTTTTTGTTATATACAGTAGAAGTTATTTGAAGTATTGGAATACTTGAAATTTACATTTTTATGTTTATTTATTTATTTATTTAAAATATTTCTTTGTATTGTTCAGAACCTATTTTGGAAAAAAGTTTGCATATAAGGTGCTATTTATATTTAATACAGTGCAGTTTTGCACAATAAAACATTCATAAACACTTAAGTTCAATGTCAATTTTGTCATAATATACAGATTACAGAATACTAATGGAAGAGCCCAGTAGAAACCTCATAGTTAACCCCCCGGGAATAAATTGTTACCATCCCAGAGTCTTGTACTGCTCCTAAAGCATTTTTTATTATTATTATAAGAAAAACAAATATACCGTGATATATACCGTTACCTTCCAAAATTCTAAATATACCGTGATATAAATTTTAGGCCATACCGCCCACCCCTAGTTGTAGCGTTCCTTAGTTTGTTATTTGGATTAGTCAGCCTAGTTCTTGATCCTTCATGCAACAGCTTCATGCAAGTGCTGTATGGCCAGCCTATAACGTTACAGCAAGAGCCATTGGTTAGTGATGATACAGTAACTTTAGATGTGTCGCAGATAGTTGGTGAGGCAACAACCTAGTTAAGATCTCTGACACTTCGTGAGATGAAATTACAGCAAGCCTGCTGAGCTACACTGGCAATGACGCTCATGTGTTGCTGATTCAGCAGGAGGCAGCTGAGATGCCAAAGTATGACAGGTTTGGCACGGCAATGCGGAAGCTAATGATTTTATAATGGATTTAGGAGAAAAAACTGGCA
The DNA here is from genome assembly GCA_034670405.1 of Hoplostethus atlanticus. NCBI lineage: Eukaryota > Metazoa > Chordata > Actinopteri > Trachichthyiformes > Trachichthyidae > Hoplostethus > Hoplostethus atlanticus. The sequence continues at coordinate 1,958,438 of JAXDDX010000046.1, read as the reverse complement.
GTGTGTCCACGTTTTGTGTAGTTTTGCCACTAGGGTTACACAAGGACTTTTTTGTGGGGGCATGTTTTAACAGTGATGAGCAGTAATATAATTGCTTTCCTCAGTAACGAGTGGTGTAACGAATTACTATTTCAAATGCACTACTATTACAGCTACAAAATAAGAGAAAGCATTCGTTGCAACGTTACTTTTGTTATCACCACTTCATATCAAATTTAAGTTTTCGTCATAACTAAAAGGACACGTCGCGCGCGTCACACACTTGGATTAAAGATCATCAATACGTTTACATTCAGCGGCTGGGGTATTACTTTGATTTTGTCCAGAAGAAGGACGACAACAACATTGTTGTCAATTGTAAACTATGAACATTTGAAATGAGAAAATATATTGCATTTATTTAGTAGTGAGCCCACACTGGCTTTTAATAAATAAGTAAACTGATTTATGACTTCCCTCTTGTGGCTTGAGATGATCACACACCAAAGAAACATGAACGTCACCACCTCGCCACAGCACAGCAAAGGTTAATAGGCCGGTTAACCCAACTAGCAAGCGAATGTTAATGTAAGCTAATGCCAGTTAGCAACTGCTTCACGATAACTGTGTCCTTTAGCGATCAGTCAAGGTCTAACGTTACAGTCTTGGTTGGCAGAAAAATGAACGACAGACACTTGGACACTGGATGAGTTTTTTGGCGATCACAGATTCCTTTACTGAAAATATAATCAATAAAAAGGAGTACACAAATAACAAGGTATAGCTAATCAAGCTACTTACAGAATACCGTGCGATCTACTTTTAAATCCCGGAGCCCATAACAACGACGTGATTGCGTACGACGTCGTCGTGCGGGTCTTCTGGGTAATGTAGTTTATGGTTTCTCGATCAGCTCTAGTAAGTTCACAAAAAGTACATGGTGCAGACTTTATCTTTGACTAACAGATCCACGCACTATACTGTATCTCCAACCATACGGCTGGTCAGTATACATTATTGAAGAAACGTAAAGTGTCTAGATTAATTTCAGACCATGGAGTACAGAACACCATATCCCACAATCCAAAGTTTTGTGTTGCCATTCAACCATGGCGGCTCCCAGTGTCAATGTGGAAAGTGTGAAAGGATTACTAAATGACTCTCTATCTAAACTTGGGTTTGAAGTGTACGCTTTAAAGGTATGGTAGCCAAAAACATGTAGGGAACTACAGCACACCGACAGTGCTAAGCTAGCTGCAGTTCGGGACAGCTAAAGATAACCAGCTAATTACCTGTCTTGCGTACTTACTTTGCTAAGCATGTCCTTGCCTTTTGTTCCTTGACTGTGTACTGCTGCCTCTCTGACAGTCTGTCCCTCTGTTGGCCACAGGTTGGCTGGTATAATGCAGTGCTGTCCCCTGCTCTCCGCCTGGCTTACCCAGATGACACCCTGGCTGCGGTGGTGCTCAGCACCCCTGCTATGTTTGAACAAGCCTTCCTGCCCTTCATGGAGAAGAGAGTCTGCCAGGGGGTGTCTGACCCCATAGACCAGTGCGTCAAACACTGCATCAACTCCACCATCTCACGGGTAAGGTGTGTGTGTGAGTGTGGGGGGGGGGGGGGGGGGGTAATTGAGAGAGTAAAAGAGACAGTTAAAATGTTTCCTTCTCCTCTACCTCCCCTGTAGTGTTTCCCAGTACAGAAGGTGGATGTGAGTTATGACTATGAGATGCTGCCCAGCAGGAAGCCTAAGTTCCTGGCCCAGACTGCTGCCCATGTGTCTGGAGCAGCCTTCTACTACCAACAGCCCGATGTCACAGACCACCCTTGGGAGAAGAAAGTAATTTAATTTTTTTATAGAATCCCATTAGTTGCAACCTAATTAAATTTGCGTGTTCATGGTAAAAATATTTGTAGTATATGTTTTTCTGTCCTCACCTCGGCGTTCTACATCTCTCTGTCTCGTGTACAGAAGATGTTTGGGGTGTGTGTGCATCCTAGGTATGGGGGCTGGTTTGCCATCAGAGCTCTGCTGGTATTTGGAGGTGTGGAGGTGGGTCCTGAGCTGGTGCAGCCTCTCCCTCCCGACTGTGTGCCTTCCCGAGAGGGTCGGATACAGCTGCTAGAAAGTTTCAATCTTCGTTGGCAGGTACAGGACCTCAGCTCTCTCTGTTTAGAGTAGTATTGTTCTGATGGCTACTGTAGTCCACATTGGACTATGTCCTCAACATCGCAATGAAGGTCAAATGCCCAGCACAAGGTCAGTGTGTCATTAAACGTACTGCATGATTTGTGTCATCAGGACTGGAGCTACAGAGACATCGTCCCTCCAGTCCAGACCTACTCCCAGAAACAGAGGGACTACTTTTCCACTCCCCCTGCTCAGCGATCTGCTCTGCTCAGGACTTGGGGCTTCCTCCCCAGGGAAGACAGCCAACCAGACCCCAACTCTGACGCACACATCCCAGTGAATGGCCATGGCTGAAAGAGAAGGACAGCAGCAGCATGGGAGTGTAGCTCCTCCTCTGTGGGCGCAAATCTCAACTGCTTATCAGCCCTTTATTTATAGAGCGATTCCGACTCCATATCAAGACTCAAGATGGGAGGTTGATCTAATCTTATTGGATTACTTTTGCTGAAAGCTGCTACTGACATTTTATGGTACATGATCCAGTTTGCCAATTAAATGTTCAGTGCTATTAAGGTGCAACATCTTTCATTATATGTTTGCTACTTTTAAAATACCATATACTATATATCTGACTGCAGGGCACTCCTGTCATTGAGTTATCTACTGGACATTCACAGATACTTGAATTTATGTATGAATGTATGTATGTACAGTTGTCCTCCTGCTGAGATCGTAAGAATAGCCAAGTGTCCTTCCTTAAGGTGTAGATAGCCAATAGGTTCTTACCAAGTCTAGTGAATTCTTCCCAAATTGCCTTGAGGTACAGAACAATCCCAAAACAACAGCAGTTGTTGAATGCTGAAATGCTCCTGTTTCTTTGCTGGGTCTCTTATGTGGTCATTTTCTTTACCTGCTTATTACTGTTCAAGGTGGGGGGGGGTGGTGTCAGGAGGGAAGGGCAGGAGGATGCCCTGAATAGGTCACCAGTCCATCATAGGTCTAACACAGATAGAAAGACACTTACTCACACTCACACCTACAGGCAATTTAGAGTCTCAAATCCTCCTGACTTTCCTGTTTTTGGATTGTGGGAGGAAACCAGAGCACCTGCAGGAAACCCCCAGGAACATGGGGAGACCGTAACATGCAAACTCCTCAGAAAGGATCTGTTATTAAAGAATGCACTTTACATGTTTGTTGTTTGTTCATCTTGGAGTAGTGATGGGAGAAACAAAGCCTTCACACACACACTCTGTCTCTCTCTCTCTCTCTCTCTCTCTCTCTCTCTCTCTCTCAGCAGTTGATTCTGTTGGTCCACCTCTCTCTCTCCAGTTACCTGCCACTAAGAGTGATGCATTATACATGTGACACTGCCTCTGCCTCCCAGCCTGGTGACAGACTGACTAGTGCTCAACTGTGACTAACCCCGCTGTCGATCACCTTCACCCAGGACAGACTGCCTTCGCCTAGCTATGCTCACTCAGTATGTTAAAAACTTGTTTTTATCCATTATTTACCTTGGGAAAGTTACTACACTACACACATGATATTATATACAACTAACATTGTGTCACACATGAGATCTTCCAGACTTTTCTCTTCTCATCAGTATCAATGCATAATGCTATAGAAGTGCATAATGCTAATCCTCGTGTCATATGAGGAGCTGCAGAGTTACCGTGGTCTTCGTTATTGTCTTGAGTGTCTGGTGGGGATGGCGTGCTTTAGCGTAGGATGAGGGGTGACAGAGGTTGTGTGTGTGTGTTCTCTGGTGAGTATGCTATTGTGGATCTATGTGTGTATAGGGAATACACATTTGTATATCTTAGTACATATTGCATTATATATATATTTTTTATTCTTCCAATGTCTTTCTAAGCCCTTGCAGAGTTTTAGGCTTTCTCTTTGTAAAGCTTCTATAACTGTATGCCTTTGTAATCATGTGTAAATTAAACAAAAACAAAAAACAAGACCTCTAAGAATTTAATGTTATTTTTGATCCATTTTTGAATTTCGAGCATCATACCGAAAAGCTCTTTCAACGTGCTTCTTTCAACTGAGAAACATTGCCAAGATGACATCTGCTCTGTCTTTTCTAGACACACAGAAAATGATTCCTGCTTCTGTGTCATCATGCCCAGAGTACTGCAGTGTTTTGTTTACTTGCCTCAGCCAAGCTTCTGTGGCTCAACTCCAGTTGGTGCAAAATTCTGCTGCTCGTCTTTTAACTAACACCACGCGTACGTCTCACATCGCTCTGGTGTTGGAGTCTCCGTACCGGCTACCGGTGAAGTTTAGAGTCAGTTTTAAGGTCTTTGCATGGCCAAGCACCTGAGTATACCTCTGAATTACAGTGCCCATACAATACTGTTAGCTCCCTTAAGTCCTCAACTCAAGAGCTCTTGGTCATTCACTTGACCGGACTAAAGCTAAAGCTAAAGGATGATCCTGCAGTTGCTATTGCCGCCTTGATATCAGACCTTTTTTTCTTCTCTTACCTTTGATTGTGTCTGACATTTTATTTCAGTCTACTACTGTTGGCCACTGGGACGGTGCCAGTGCCTTGTCCTGGGCTGTTAATCATTCACTTTCCTCAACCTGATTTTCTGAAAGCTCGAAGCCACTCCAATGTTATCCACTACTGCCATGCTACTGTCGAAATAGTCATTAAATTGTATCTGTGATATCTGTATCTGAGTTAAATCTAAATCGAATGTATCTAGTTGCCATATTTCCTTTCAGCTCAGACCTCAGTTCATGGGATGGTGGGCCCTTCTTGTTTGGCTGAACTGCTACAGGGCTGAAGTGGATCAGTGCATCAGCAATTCTGCAGTAGAACTTCAGTGGAGTTCACGTCCCCTGTTCAACCTCTAGGTGTCGCTATTCTCCTCTCGATAATGCGGGTTTAGGCTTTACACTCCTGTCCTTCAAATATCTGCAAATGTTCAGCACTTAAAAAAGTCAGCTAAAGGCCTGATAACCCCCCCATACCAGCCTATTAGTAGAATGGCGACGTAGTACATACTATCAAACTATCCACTCCACTACCAAATGTAGCTATTTAAGCTATTAAACTAAACATGGAGTTTGTGTTAAACAACTATTTGATTTCAAGTTGAACTTTATTATCCCTCTACCCGTCATCGCTTCCTCTTTGCCCCCCTCGTTGTGATCCCAACCGCAAAATTATCACAACTTCTTCTATTGGGCCATCCATCTCTTCATCTCACTTTCCATTCATTGCAACACCCCATCTCCCTTCTCTCCCTTCTCCCTGCATCCCTCTCCTCACTCTTCCCCCCCCCCCTCTCTCTTCTGTTCGGTCTCTGTGTACTGAATCAGCATTTCAGAGCAGTATGCCGCAGGCCTGCAGAGAGGCAGACCATGGAGTTAATTATACTCCCACAGATATTCTATCTCTCCCCTATCCCCCTCCTCTATGGCTCTATCCCATCTCTCCCATCTCTCCCTCCCTCTCTCCCTCTCTCTCTATATGTCTAGAATTAAGTCATCTCTGCTCATAACTCATTACCGTGCTCTTTATTTCCTTTCAACACATTCATGTCCTTACAGTACGGTCACATACGATAGGTCCATGAAACGACATTTCACAACTAAACGATGATTCTTTTGTTATGAGGCAGATTTGCGCAAGCTGCGTTTGCCAATAGCTGTTTATCACGGGGAAGTTATTTGGCACAAATCTAGACAACAAGAACAAAGTCGGCACTGAAAACTTTAGCAAAATAATGCACTTCTTGCACTTTCTTTCTTTTTCCTTTCTTTTTTCTTTCCTTTCTCCGTTCCTTCCTTTCATCCTTCATTGATTCCTTCCTTCCTTGATCAGTCAGATCATTCATGCCTTTACTCATTACTTCAAGAAGGTGAAGGGATCATTTTGTTTCATAAGTATTGGATGAATACGACAACCTTCCTATAGTTCTTGGGTTCTGCAGGTCTCAGTGTCTCTGCTGCTGTGGGCAAAGTGCTGACAGCTTCCTCTCTCAGAAGGGTCGTCCTCGGGCCTCGGCTGGGCATGAAATCTGAAATCTAGAGGTGAAACATTCTGGGACGCCCGTCAGGAGTGAGTACGCAGAGTGGACTACGAAAAGTAGGAGGCGGCCTCTCTTTCTTCCCTGTCTCTTGCCTCCTCTTCTCTCTTAGTAAGGCTAACACGAACTATGTTGCCTCCAGAGTGCAGGTTGAGGTCTGGCAGGCAGAGCGGCGCCACTGATCTCTCTGTTGTTTTGTTTTTTTGCGGTAATGCAGAGGAAATCTTGGACCGGAGCCTGGAGGCCTGCTGTGGCCCAGGAGACATGTAACCTTCACCCTCCACTGGCCTGAGACACAGAGAGGTACAAACAAAACACACAGAAACACAGAGAAACACTCCTACAGCCAGGGACCCCTCTGTCCTTCACACCATCCATGTTGCTGCACACAACATAGTCCCTAACTCATAAACAATAAAGATGACAGGCTGACAGACAAACACACACACACAAACTGAAGCTGTTATCTCAATGCCAAACTTTGGTTTCAGTAAATGCTGCATTGAACAGTTGAAGAGAACTGGTTTCAGCACAAGGCCTATAAATCCAATAAAAGCTGGCACACGGCTGCAGATCGTAAAAGAAAATGAGTTTAGAATCAGTCTGTTAAAAGAAGCGACGTCTGCTGGGTGCTGCTCTCTGAAAAACACAAGAGGGAGAGGAAAAAACACTGCAGAGAGAAGATTCAAGATTCAAGATTCAAGATTCAAGAAGTTTAATTGTCACATACACACACGAGGTGTGTAGTGAAATGCAAAGTGGCAATGCTCAGCAGAAATGTGCAAAATAACAGGTTCACACTATTTACAATAACCAACACAAAAACCGCTGAAATGGTTTTGGACAGAGATGAAAAAGACGAGGAAGCAAGAGGGAGATAGAGAGAGAAAGACAGAGATGAGTGGTGTTTCACGAGTTGTGGATCAGTGAAGCAGCGTTATCCGCCCACAGACATCAGTTAACAAGGAGAGAGGGGAAAGGCCAGCAGCACACCAGCAACAGAGGAGGGTTAGGGAGGGACACACACTGAGTATGGGGAGGGAAAGAGCATCACCCAGAGTGTGTTCAGTATTTGGAAACGAGTGAGAAGGGGAGACAAGAAGGAGAACGAAGAGGAGAGATTGGAGCTGTTGAGTATTAGATGGAGAATTATGAGAAAAAGGGAAAGAGCTTAATTGTGACTGTCCTCTCTCTCTCTCTCTCTCTCTCTCTCTCTCTCTCTCACATGCTTATTCTGACAAAATAGTCTCTTATTTTCTCACAGAGCCTATCTCTCTCAACCACAGTGCTTCTCAGTGTGTGTGTGTGTGTGTGTGTGTGTGTGTGTGCTTCTGGAGGCCTGAGTTTTAAAACCGCTTCCTTATCAGTTTCTTGGATTAGCATAATTAACTCGTCCTATGGCTCAGATTTCCCCCTGCAGCCAATCGGTTGTTGGCTTTGGTGGCGGGGAGCCAATGGAGAGGCCAGCGGACGGAGGAGGCGTGGTCCACCGAGGACCAGGGGTGTTGGGAGGAGGAGGGGGGTGGGGGGTTGTCCGATTATCTCATTATCAGACTCAGCCAGGCGAGGGAAGTGGAAATCCCTCCGATCTAGATTCAACAACGACGATGTATTCATTAAATACTAACTGAGATGTAGTCCATGGATAATACTCACCACGGAGCTTAGCCTCTCCCATACTCAGGAACATACACACAAACCAAAGTGCACACACACACACACACACACACACACACACACACACACACTTGACATTGAACATGCCAACATATAGAGCCCACTTAGTGGAACAGACAGAAAGACACGAGCACTCGGCCAGTAACCGTCACTCAGTCCGCACACAAACTGAAGACTCATCCCCACGATTAGCGAGCACACATGAGCTGATGTGCAGGAGGCAATGACAGGGTGAGAGTGCATGACTGGATGGTCAGATGCATGTAGTGGAAAAGGCTGCGATCAACCTCCCAGCTATTAATAGGTCTGTATGCGTGTCATTGATAAAGTTTCGGTCCTCCACATACATTAGATATGTTGAATAACTCAAATGCAAAAACAGACAAATGCCAGAAACATGCGGCTCTGAGTTTGTGTGCACCATTATTCCAATTTCTCTCAGGGAAACTCTCACAGCAACATTCACCTGACACCTCGTCATCTCCAGTCTAAGCCCCTCATCAAAGAACAGGGTGGCAGTCAGACAGGAGAGAAGGATTAGCCCAGGCTAAGGGTCCCCTTACATAATCCACCGTTTTAGATTAGCTTCATTCCTCTGGGAACATGATACATTAACCCGTTGAAACGGAGAATAGGAACTCAGCCTCACTGTATAATACAGACACTGACTACTTGCAGTTCATCAGTAACTGATGACTGGTATGGAAAATGGTTATCTTGAAGGCTCTGGCAGACACAATAAATTTGTTCGGCTCAGTGCTCAGAGCATACCTGCCCTTCTGTGGTTCACTTCTGGCCTGTGGGAGTTCAGGTTGTGTGATCCTGTAGGGAACTGAGAGCAGGTCAGGGTCAGGGCTGGCAGGCTGCGACCCCGGCCTGGCTGCCATCATAGCTGGCTGGGACAAAGAGAAGGGAATGTATTAGATCACAATTTATCAAGACTATAACAGCCAGTTTTATGAGACCAGGTGAATTGTTATTTACCTCAGACAATCAATGTGTCTGATTCCACTTAAACAAAAACATGTTTATAGTTTATATGAGGTAGAATACTATGGTGCATTTGAAGTGACTAGAGAGGAGGGGCCTCAGTCCTCCCTGCCTCTGACTGACTGCTGGCTCCGCCCCCTCACATGTCCTGCATGGTGCCACAGGGCTAATTTATGGTTGAGCATAAAGCATTACATCACGGCTGGCGATAAACCCTAAATCTACCACTTACGTCAGACCAGCCGCTTACTGGCTTGGCTCTGCCTACAAGGAACTCTTCAATCCACTACTGTAAGGAGCAACATTCCCATCATCCATCTCTTTCTCGCAGCTCACCAGTTCTCCTTTCAATGATTTATTCCCCCACTGCTTCCTGCCCTCCTCTCTGTCCCCCTCCACTTATGCATGTTCACTCAGAGGAAGCAGCAGAGAAAAGAGTGGGAAAGCAGAACGCTCCGACATTCACTGATGTTTTTTGTTGGACGTCACGTCTCTGTCCTCCCCCCCAGTGAGACTGGTTTGTTGTGTCGTGTTGCTGGGCTATACTGGCGAGATTACACTCACTCTCAGTAATCATTACCTGTGATTACTCTCTGTGGGGTCTGTGACTCCCTCCCTCTCTCTCTCTCTCTCGCTCTCTCGCTCTCTCTCTCTCCCTCCCTCTCTATGTGTGTATAGACTATGTGATGGAGTAATAGCATGAGTTGGACAGGCAGGTAGGTTCTTTTTGTTGTTTCATAGTAGGCTTTCCCTCTCATATTACTTGAAGTGTAGGTACTTTGCAGGTGGGCACCATAACGAGCATCAAGAGTAAACTTTGTCTTCATCAGGCTGGAAAGCACAGAAGCACCAAAGCTGGAAGCACGCTAGGATAGACACAAAGAAGGCCTTGGGCGAGAGAGTTGAGTGCAGCCCTGAGAGTTAGTGAATTACTTACAGCCTCTGTTTTATCAAAGCATTATGTAGTATGTGGTATGTGTGTGTGTGTGTGTGTGTGTGTGTGTGTGTGTGTGTGTGTGTGTGTGTATGTGTGTGTGAGTGTCCAGCATCCGCCCACTCTATTGTACATCCTGCTTTGTGCATCCCGAGCATTGCACTACTGCAGTATGCTGCAGGGTTAGAAAACGCTCAATAAGTGGTTTCTATATGTGTGTGTGTGTGTGTGTGTGTGTGTGTATTTGTATGTAAATTGGTTTCAATCTGAAGGCAGCATTGTCTCCACATTATATGGATGTTATTCAGTCAACAGTCAGTTTTATTAAGTCAACATTTCATCCATAGCACAGTAAAGTATGTTGTAAAAGCCACCAAGTGGAAAAAGCCTCGTCCCTGTAGAGTGCTGTACTTTGAGGACTGAAATGGAGTGGCGTGGAGGGCCAGTGGCTCGGTGTGCATGGGAAACAGACTGGGGATAGGTGATGGGGAGGCTGCGTTAGTCTGTTTGGTAGTTGTAGTGTAATGAAGTCAAGTAAAACATCCCTTTTAGTGGAGATGGTCATGGGGTCAAGCCTCGTCCATGCCGAACACTATAACAGTCACAGGCTGGTGTAGAAGCAACATGAGGTTACATGTGTTGCTTTCAAACCCTTGAATACTCAGCACAACTGTCCATATCCCAGCATCAGTGAGTGTGATGGGAGAGCAGATGAATCCATCAGGCTCAGACTGACCTGCTATGACGAGCAATTTAGTTTCAAACACAGTTGAGGCACCTGGGGGAGAAAGGAAATTAGCATTTTAAATAGGGACGATTATAGGCCAGGCCAGTGTGTGTGTGTGTGTGTGTGAGAGAGAGTGCACGTGTGTGTGTGTGTACACAGACACATCTCCCCTCAACTCAGTTACTTGAGTACCACATCACCATCATCATATGGTCTGTAATATTGACAACATAATGCTCTACTCCCACGCTTCAATGCACTTTTTTAAACAGAGCGCTGGCATTGAACGCAGCCAGAGTGCACTTCTGAGAACACTTGAATCTGACACGACACAAAGAAACCACTCTGTGCTACTCCTACATTTCACCGGGAGGCAAGATAGTTACCACTTTGAGCATTTAAACCACAGATGGCTTTGATATCATGATGGTTACATCAGCTTCATAAAGACACGGGTTAGGACAACATGTTAGATTTAGTCTATCGTGAAACTGAAATCAAAGCTCACCGTACTTTACCTCACAACAGCTATTTCCAAAAGGCTGCAGGGATTTATTACTTTTAAAGTTCAGACATTTTGAACTATTTTCACAGGCCTACACTTAATTAATATCAATTTAGCGTTAATTCATTTTGTATATCAATCTTTGTCAAGAACAACTCAGGGTGAAGGTAATCAACCAGCGTCACCCACAGAATCACCTCGGAGACATCAGCAGGTGTCTGCTGGGTAACCGGGAGATCAGGTAGTTTAAAAGAGAAATGGCGTGCCCATCTATAGATACATGGGTAACACCTCAGTTCCCAACCATGAAGGGACATGACGTTCATCTTTTTGGATCTATTTTGTCAGAGAGAGAGTGTGTGTGTTGAGTGTTGGGTGGGTGGAGGGTTTGTGACTTGGTTCTACTTACCATGTAATTCACTCAAGCATGCAGATTGTCTCCTGTGCGATGGCGCTCGCTGTGCTAAATCCATTACTACTTCTGCCTACAGTTATGCACGAACTGTCTTATGGTATGGAGCCGCGGGGAACAAGTTGTCGCTTTGTGAAAGGTCAACAGTCATGCTCAAAGAGTGATGGAGGATAAATGGCGGAGGATTTTCTCTGATAGGTTAGAGAGTCACATTGCCCCCCAGGCCAGTTTCTGAAACCCTGTCCTGGTTCAGGGTTTGTACAAGCACTCCATACTATCCTATGATCTCTAATTAGAATCGGTCCTGTGAGGAACGGCATTTCCTTTGGCTGTATGTGTTACATGTATGGCTGACATGACAATAACTTGACTTGACTTGACTTGAAGAGAGGGAATTCTGCTTTTGTTGAGAGCAAGATGAAGACAGATAAAGGTTTCTGCAAAGCCTCTGATACAGGGAGGATGCTGTTGGCATAGCTGTTATGTCTACTGAAAAAGCTGATCATAATCACTGGAATAATAAGCAGACAGTATGTAGGAAGTACTGTAAAAATGGCTTTTTACACCGAAACGTGTTTCCCAAGAAACACATTTTGTCGAGCTTGTATATCAGCTCTGGAGTTGTTAAACTTCTTGTTGGAGTTTTAAAAAGTTCTTCCCTGTAAACTGAGGCTGAGAGGGTTTTCATTTACACACTCACTGAGTTTGGGCTGAGTCAGGCTCGACGAGCGCTACAAGCAGCTGCGCTCTGTCTGGCTCTCTCACACACACTTATACACACACACACACACACACACACACACACACACACACACACACACACACACACACACAGTTCTTATGTCAGATCGATGGTGAAGCATCTCGGTGGAGAGAGGGAGGCCCATGTGGAGGAGAGGAAACACAGAATTGTATCTCTCCTTCTCTCTCTCTCTTCCCATCTTTTATCCTGTTCTCCTCTGATATTGATCCAAAATGGCTGTTTTTAGCTGCAGCCTCCAACATGATATCTGGCCCTGCTCCTTACAACCTCTCTCTCTCTCTCTCTCTCTCTCTCTCTCTCTGCCCTCTTTTCCTCTGCTTCTCCTAGGTTCGTTAATAAAGTTCATCAAAGTCTGCTTCCCTCACTGAGCTCGGCTTTTCCTGCATAGCATAGGCCGAATAGCGCAATAGATGTTTTCTTGGTTGATTGATAAATCACAGGATGGGGTTGACGTCACCCGGTTTATGGGTGTTTCTGCAGAGTGATAGTGTTAGTGATAGACAAATAGGAGGCAGCGAGAGTAGTGAGAGACAGAGTAGGCACGCTGCTTTGTGCGTTCCCTAGGGAAGCAATAAACATCACAGCTGAAGACGACAGCCCACTACCAACACGGACAGAAAGGCAAAAATGGGCCGGAGGTGCAATGTGCTGTGTGTTTGGGCTGTTATTCTGCTGAGTCAGGAAAACCGCTGCTGAAAGAGAAATTAAACTTTACACAGGGAGTGTGGCACGGGGTGTTTTCTTTTCACCCAACCATCACACACACTGCAGCTGCAGCTCATACAAGGTTTAAACCATTCGCACACATACAGTGCAGGACTTTGTGCCCATGCCATTGAATTGTCCATATGCAAGGCCTTCAGATGCTCCCGCTCGGCTGCGTGTGTAGCTACAGCGCACCATGTATATGTTTTTTTGAGTGTGTTTATAGTCTGCTATATTCAGCCTCTCCTGAGAGGAGTCAGACTACACCTCTACCTGGAATAGGATCAAGAGGATCCATCACACGAACACAGCTTCTATAACCAGCCTCACCACGACACTGGCTCAGCACTTTGTGAGAAAGGGCATGTGAGAATCTGTTAGCTGTGTTTTGACAGAAATGTGAGGTAAGCATAGAGGGTTAACATTTCCTTAAGTTGTATGGTTGACCCTTGCTGATCTATGCTTAGGGACTCATTTCCATCATTAGACCCTCTCCTCCATGGTGAGGCCCTCTGCTCCATGGTGAGGCTCTCTGCTCCATGTCTGGGCCTTCTCCTCCATGTCCAGACCCTCTCCTCCATGCCCGGGCCATCTCCTCCATGGTGAGGCCCTCTGCTCCATGGTGAGGCCCTCTGCTCCATAGTGAGGCCCTCTCCTCCATGTCCAGGCCCTCTCCTCTATGTCTCGGCCTTCTCCTCCATGGTGAGGCTCTCTGCTCCATGGTGAGGCCCTCTCCTCCATGGTGAGGCCCTCTCCTCCATGTCCAGGCCCTCTCCTCCATGTCCAAGCCCTCTCCTCCATGTCCAGGCCCTCTCCTCCATGGTGAGGTCCATACACATGTCATCAGCCTTCATCTGGATAATTATATACTTTAGGAAAGAGTGTTCATGTCTATTTAAATTTGACCTAATTTCTATAGTATAACACCCTAACAGAGACACATATTTACTTGAGCATGCACATACGCTTCTGTGCACACACACACACACACACACACACACACACACACACACACACACATACACACAAATGATGCTGATGCGAATTAGAGAGGAAATAATAGATTTAGTAGTAATGGTAATAATGGAGAGACATATTTCAGGATCTGTTGGTTGAGTTGTATGTGTGTGTAGTAGTTGAATAGTTTATTGTGCAACTTGATTTAAATTCCAAAAGGAGTTCAATTACTTGTCTCACCAAATGTTTTAATCAAACACCTCAGTAACACTGGAAGGAAGATCAAGCTTGACTGAGAGAAGCAGAGTGAGAGAGAGAGAGAGAGAGAGAGAAAAAGAGATGATGAGACCTCATTAAGGATACAATGAAGCAAAAAGGAGTGTGTGTGTGTGTGTGTGTGTGTACGTGCATGCATGCACATGTGCCTGTGTTTGTGTATCTGGTGGGTGTGCAACATAGTGAACATTATCCATTATGTGTGTGTGTGTGTGTGTGTGTGTGTGTGTGTGTGTGTGTGTGTGTGTGTGTGCGTGCATGTGTGCGTGCGTGTGTGCACACATCCGTGTAAGTGTGTGTGTCAGTCAGAGCAGATCTAGGGAGCCCCTGGGAGGGTTAAGTAAGGAAACAGAAGAGATTGAGGTGGGAAATTCTCATCAAAACTGTCCAAATCAGGAAAGGTGTCGACAAGAGCAAACCTGCAAGGGGACAGAGGGGAGCAGAGGAGTTAGAGGGGAGGAGGGGCAGCTGGGAGGAAGATGGGGCAGATGTCTGGAAACAGGAATGACACTGGAAGAAGAGGTACATGCAAAGGAGGAGACAAGGGGAGAAAATGAGGAGGAGGTAAGAAGCGGTCCGAAGGGGGAGGCTGCACTGGGCGGGGCTCTTTACGTAGACATGTGTCAGGGTGTGGGGGCTCCATTTCTCGGGTGAGGTCATGTTGAGAGGGGTGAGGTGGTGGTGACTGGGGAGGTGTCGGGGGGGAGGGGTCCTTGGGGGGAGTCCTGTGGTAATGAGCTGTTAGTCTCAAAGGAAGGCGAGCTCTATTACAGGACTACTGAGTGCTATTCTGAGGTTTAATCTGAGGCGCAGGGAGGGATGACTCTGTGAGGCTGGTTCACCTTCGCGTAACGCTCAACACACTCTCTCTTTCTCTGAACGTAGTGATGACAGGCTGAATGGAAATAGAAATAAGCCGAAAGCATCCGGATGCTCATATGCCCGTGACACATTTTTCACTTTGTATCATGGTTCCTGTTTCGTGGGAATGAAACCAGGCAGGTGTGGCAATCCTATTTTATAGGCCTTCTAAATAACCCTGGAGGGCACCGCGCCATGCCCTCCTTTCCCTCCAAGTTTAATGGTTTGGTCCTTGAGGGAGAATCGTCATCAGATCACTGACAAGATCTTGGTCATCAGGTCAGCAGGTCGGGGTCGTCAGGCCTAGTCTCTGGGGGGGATGCAGTACTGAGATGATGCAGTACTGAGATGGATATCTGCCCCCCCCTCTCAGGGGCTGCTTTGTTATGGGAGTGCACACAAATTTAAAACATGAAGGCTAGCAAATTCTGGCCAGTTTGCTAGTGAACTCTGCTTAGGTTGCAATGCCTGTAGAGCAGAATGACACTGTCAGAAATTGAATGGACATTTTTATGTATATGCTTTACAATACGAATGGGACCGTGCATGGTTTTTGCTTGAAACTCCAGATGACGCTGAAGAACAGGGATCATTGTGTGTTACTCAGCAGCATCTTAGAGACATTCCTCCACATAACCAACAAGATGAACACAGGGAAGTGAATGTTCCCGTTCACTGTGAGAGTGAACTGGACGACTATAGTACAGAGCCGGTTGAAACATGGGAAAACTAAACTAAACATAAATCATGATAGGGGACCGCTATGAGCACACAGCATAGGATCTGTTTAAGTAACAGGACAGATTCTATGTTTCATATTTCACTCTATTCAACTTCTTCCTGTCACAAACAGGGAAGGAGACGAGGAGAGGAGTACATTTTGCCTCCTCAGATGCGCCTGCGTCTTTATTTTTCTCCCCCCGTTTGTCTGCGTGGTCAGGTGACACACCGAGCTGTCAGGATCGATTGAGGCTCCTGGGAGCTGGCAGCAGAGACCAGGCCTGGCATTCTGGCATCGGCATGCCATGTCTGGTCTACCACCCCTTCTAAGAAAGCCCTCAGCCACAGTGACGCATCACTAAGTGGAGCTGCAGCCCACGTGCACACACACACACACACACACACACACACACACACACGCATGCACACACACACACACACACGCACGCACGCACGCACACACATACACTGGCACGAACACATTTTCTCATACAGTACTGTGCAAAAGTAAACAAATGTAAAAAAAAATCTGTAAAGCGAAGATGCTTTCAAAAATAATGACTTGAAAAGTTTCTAAATATCAAAAAATTACTATAAAGAGCAGAAAATGTTAAACACTAATGCAGAAAACAAAACAATAAACATCTAAGACCAAATTTATATTAAAAACTTCTAGGGTGCCTAAGACCTTTGCACAGTACTGTACATACAAACTTAGGCCTTACAGCACAACATTAGCTGGGCTGCCATGGTGAGCCTCCTCCTCATCTCTCTCTCTCTTCTTCTTCTTCTTCTTCTTCATTTTTCTCTCCTTCCCTGCGTTGAGTGCCAGGTGATAGCTGACTGCATGACGACGGCTCCACTGCGGTATCTAGACCCATCCTGGCACAGGTGAGGCCAGATAATAAAAACACTGTTCCTGCCAAGATAGGAGAGGAGATAACTGAGGAGGGAGGTGAAAGAGAAAGAGAGCAGGAGACAAGACAAATAGGGAGCGGAGAGGAGAAAGTAGGGAGAGGAGACACCAGAACTGGGAGAGGACGGACAGAACTGGGAGAGCAAATTGGAGGGAGTGAGAGATATGAAAAGACAGAGAGAGGAGAGGTAGGAGTATAGGTCAGGGTTGACGGGGTTTTCGGCGTGAGGTTGCAGTAGCAGCGTTATTATTATATAGGATCCTAGAGGACGTAGAGTCTTCTGCCACCATCTTTACTGTCCTGCAGGCAGTCTAGTCTCTTTTGGTCAACACATAAGATGCAAGCCAACCCAAACCACCCAAACCAACATCAGTGCCTCTCACTCCTCCCGTCCCTCCCTCCCACGTGGAGTGCCAGGGTGTTGCTGCAGAGGCTAAATCAATCACCTCTCTGCCCCCTTCCCTCCCTCTCTCCCTCCCTCCCTCCCTCCCTCTCCATCCCCACATTGTGCTGACATACTGTAGGTGTTGTTTCACATCACTGTAAAAATAAAGAAATAAACATAAAGAAAGAATGAAACCAGTCGTTGGTTAAACATCAGAGTCTATCGTTTTAATAATAGTAAAAGATAAAATGTTACTTAATATAAGTTACTGCAGTTTTAAATAGCCAGAACCGCTAGTCATCCAAAAGCAAGTTCTGTGTAGATTCATACAGTAATAGTCAGTAATGTGTGTGTGTGTGTGTGTTCTGTGTGTGTGTGTGTGTGTGTATCTAGGAGTGTGTAAAGCCAAAGTTGAGACTAGCAAGAGGAGGGTATGAGGAGAGCTATTGTCAGACAACCAAGATTATAGGCCAATGATTGTAAAGAGGCGCTGTGTGTGTGTGTGTGTGTGTATGTGTGTGGCTAAATAGCCCTAAATAGGCCTTGTTGCATGTATCTTCATGTTAAATGTAAAGGTGTGCCATCTTCTACACAATAAGGAGGCATCTGGTGACCCTTCTGACCTCTCTCTCTCTCTCTCTCTCTCTCTCTCTCTGCTAGTCACACTCTGGGCTTGTAGGAGAAGGCGCTTGTCCTGGTTCTGTTCTCTGTTCTCCGTTCTCAACTCTCTCCACATCTTCGGTCCAAACCTTTAGAAACAGTTCTGGCTCACTTGTAGAAATGACTAGCGAATGAATCTAGAAATATAAATATTGTCTTCACCTCAAGTTTTTATTATACTATACTGTCCTCTAGGATGGACGAGCCTAGCTAGCCTTCGGCCTATCCACTATTGAAACTCCAATCCCTCCAATGGCCATTGAAAGAAAGTTCCCAGTCGAGGATTAGCCTTAACCCATGTTTGTGAAACATCCTCGTTACTTTTTCTTTTCTAGGATGGCCACATGCTCTCTGACACTTAAGATGACTTTGTCCTTTCTGCTGTCTAGCAACAGTGGAGTCTGATTACAGCGCCCGTGACCATCTAGCTCCTGCTCTTCTCTGGCTCCTCCTAAAGCCATTCAAGGGCAAGCAAGCAGAGGGAATCCTGCTGACAGCCACACTCTCCTCTGCTCCCACACAATGTCATCTATGTAAAGGCGTTTGTACTAGAAAGAGTGTGTGTGTGTGTGTGCGTGTGTGTGTGTGTGTTGGGTCACACTGAAAGTGATGCATAAACAGTTGTTGATTTTTGCCTGGTCCTATTTGACTATTCCACAGATGTCATCTCCCCCTCCCTGCCTGGTAAAGCTCGGCGCTCATCTGTCAGGAGGTTGGATAAATGAGAGCCTGATTCCTGCTGGAGCTTTAACCACTGCAGCCGTGGAAGAAGAAACTTTGGATTTTG
>JAXDDX010000046.1:1927500-1937500 GCA_034670405.1 Hoplostethus atlanticus | reverse complement strand
ACCGCTCGCGACTCATCTTTTGAGCATGGAGGGAAGAATGAAGGGATGTAAGGAGGCATGGAAAGATAGACTGAAAAAGGAGTGTTAATGTTCTAGGGCCTGAGGGTCTGACTTTAGCTGTGCCCTTGAGACTGATTGTGCATGTGTGTGAGTGTGTGTATGAGGGGGAGAGAGAGAGAGAGAGAGAGAGAGCATAGATTCCTGTAAGCAAGTGAGGGAGGGAGTGTGTCTTTGTGAAGATGCGCTCCAGCGGGCTCCGGTGTGACAGACTTTGATTACAAATTCCCCCCCTATTGAAAATCCTTGTTGTCATCTTCCTGCATCCCCATAAAGATATACTGCCACTGTCAAACCAAGCTAGAAATAACCATACACACACACACACACCGACTCAGTCAAGCCCACTTGAGTATAATCATGCAACCATGCCCATTCATCCAAGGCATTTAGAGCCACTCAACACAGAAAAGGAATAAAAGCTACACTATCAATCATTCAATGATGCTGCTAGGTACATCAGTCTAGGTGACTTCCTGTTGCTGATGCTGACCCCACTCTCTCTCCTCCCTACCTCTGTCCAGGGTTTGTCGTTCATCATCTCTAGCCGCCCATCCATCCCATGCCGGACGGGGCGGAAGCAGAGCAGGATGGAGGAGGATGGGCTGGCTCAGTCTAGACCCATGAATCACTTGTCCACGCTGCTCAGAGAGACGCTCTGTGATCGTTCTGCCCCACTTAAACACACAAGCTCATAGTCACGCATGTATGCACACACACACACACACACACACACACACACACCACTACAGAGCACCTCTTCCACAGTGACAGCTGGCCTATAGACTGCGGCCTGTATGTGCAGAGCTGTAATGTGAGGTCAACCGAGTGAGGCTCTCAGTCACATAATGTAGCATCACCGTTAGCCTGCTACGCTACCGAGTGAATCACACTAATACTGTCTTCAGACGCAGCCACCAATAGACTGCCCCACTTCACTACAATGCGCTGGGTTGGTAGGCTAGCGTTGTGTGGCTCACAGCACGGACAAGCATATACACACAGAAACATAAACACACACATACAGTATGTACAAGATAGGATACAGTCACGTAGTGTCACTATAGGTGGAAGTCAGACTTCTTCTCCCCCTCTTTAAAAGGGAATACCCTTAAACGTCTTCCCATGGACTGTTCACGTTTGTGAACAGGACCGACTCTTCCAACGTTAGCAGCGGGAGAAGTCTTTGATCTGTCAGACTCTAACTCATTTCTAGATTTTACATTCATATGATATCATTTTATCCTATTCCTTACTGTTACGGCCCAGAAAATGCACTTGGCCTGGGTCACGGATCTTTTCTGTACAGGTTCTGGTTATAGGAGACATCGGTGAATGTTCACTACCACGTTTGAATTCCCTTCAGAAGGAAAATCCTCCTCAACCATCACTTAGATTTACTGGTATTCCCCTTTAATGTTGTTGTGGTGTAGATAAGGCATCACTCTCTTTGTGACCCCTAAATCCTTCTTGTGTATTTTGTGTGTGTGTGTGTGTGTGTGTGTGTGTGTTCGCATGTGTGTCCCTCTCACATGAGAAGGATCAGCGCATGTCTTTTTATAACTAGCATTTATAAGGTGTTTCTCAAGAGCACTTCACATGGTGTGGAGGTACATCCTCCTTTAGCCCGCCCAGAGAAACCAGCTATGCTGAGATGGGCAGTGTGTGTGTGTGTGTGTGTGTGTGTGTGTGTGTGTGTGTGTGTGTGTGTGTGTGTGTGTGTGTGTGTGCGGGGGTTGTGGGGGTGGGGGTGTTATTGCTCTCAATAATGTCAGAGGTCATTCTGAAGTGAAGGCATATTCCTCTTATTGCTCTCCGTCTGTCTGTCTGTCTCTCATTCTCTCTCTCAAACACACACACACACACACACATCTACACACACACAAACACACACACACGCTTTCTGTCCAGCATATTGCGTCGATATCTAAACCTGTAACACAGAGAGACAGTCAGACAGTCATTACAGGGCCTTTGGTCTCAGTGTCCTCTCTTCCACGACCTTCCTCCTCCTGTTTCTCATCAGTCCGTCAGACTTGCATGCCAGGCTTGCTCAGATCGCCATTCCCCTGGTTCCCTCCTCCTCCGCCCATCCCTCTTCTCTCATCCTCATCATCGCTGTCCAGCTCTTCGCTCTTCCTCTTGCTGTAGCGCTCGTACAGCACCATGAGCACGCCCATCACCCAGGCCGACACCGTGCCGGCCGAGAAGATGACGAAGCCGATGGCGATGAAGAAGAGGTAGTCCCAGTAGCCCAGGCCCTGGTGGCAGTCCGCCCGTAGCTGCATGCCAACCTCCGCCAACCGCTGGCCCGCCAGCTCTGGGGGACCCTGGCACACCGTCTGGCCCTCATCTAGAGGAGGAGAGGGAGGAAGAGGAAGAGTAGCAGGAAGAGAAGGTGCAACAGAAGTGGAAGATGAGCGAGACGTAGAGGAAGGGAAGGTGGAGAGGGAGGAGGAAAAGGGGAGAGGGAAGAGAAAGAGAGAGAAGAAAAGTAAAGGAAACAGGGATGGTGAGATGGAGGGTGAGGGTAGATTAATGAGGAGAGATAGAGAATAAAGGAGAGGAGAGGAAGAGGATGACCGGAGCATATGGTCGAAGATGGAGGTCAGGGTAGAGAGAGAGAGAGAGAGATAGGAGAGAAGAGAGAGAATGTAATTACTACAGAGAAAAACGCATACACGAACAAAAGGCAGGAGACATGCACACAAATCACACCACACACACACACACACACACATACACACACACATGCACGCGCACACGCACACACACATGCACACGCACATGCACACGCACATGCACACAGTCGCTAACAATGCAGTGATAACCTTTGTGATAAATGATCCCTTGAGACACTAGATTTCCTCTGGGTTGTGTAGGTCTTGAGTGTCTAGGACACAGCAACATTATTATGCTGCACACACACACACACACGCACACACACACACACACACACACAAGAAGGTGACCAGACTAGACTGCAAACCTCCCACCCTGCCACCCCCCCCCCCCCCCACACACACATTATTACACACATCAAATCACTCTCCAGCACCACCGAGATAAAGAGATGAACGTTTTCCCTGACGAAACATCTGCTGATGAGAGAGAGGAGCGTGACAGCAGACCACCCAGAGAGAGACGGTCTAACATACCGGGTGGGAGGATCTACACACCACTTTTACTCAACGTAATATTATTGTGATGCTCGATGCTCTTTTCGATCGCCCTCCACCACAGGGAGGTCAGAGGTCAGGGTCAGCTACAGGACAACGCCACTTCACTGTCTTGCTCAAGGACACAGTCAGTCTCCCTTCTCGCGACGGCATCCCGCCCTCCGTCTTCACCCCGCCCTCCGTCTTCACCCCGCCACCGTGACGTTGAGGCATAAGCACATGCCACCATGTATATTAATAAGCGTGACTGCAGCGTGCCATGAAGAGAAGGAGGGGGTGGGGGGGGGCTTGCTCTGCATGTATCTAATGGTCTGATCAGAAACAGACTCACTTCATCTCTTGATACCAGCTCCCCAATTCCCATGCTCCTTTGCTCCCCTCTCTCCCTGCATGCTTAATTGGACTTGTCCTCTGCAAAATGGAAAGAACAGAAGTTCTCAAGCTGCGAACAATGAGGGAGATGAGAGAGTGAAAGGGAGAGACAGACAGACTGAGGCAGACACTGACAGACAGCACTTTTCAAGCTGTGAACAAGAGAGAGAGATGAAAGCTAAAAAAAAAAAAGAGAGAGAGAGAGACAGTGAGGGAGATAGACAAACGCAGACTGGAAGAGCAATGGGGGAAAAGGAGAAAGACGCTTATGCACACACACACACACACACACACACACACACACACGAGTTTGACCTCAGAAGGGTGAAAGATGATGAGGGAGGAGGGAAGGAGCAGAAGAAGGAAAGGAGAATAGTATCTGGCCATGAGCTGCAGTCCTCTCTGCTGATGGATTATTGCAGTTAACAATGTTAATTAAACTGCACTCATCTACCAATAAAGGCAAAGGTCTGAACAAGGAAGTGAGTGATGGGGGAAGGAGGGCGAGAACGGCCTGATATGATCTATATTTCCCAGACTACTTGCCAGAGCAGCAGCAGCAGCTCAAGGGAGGAGATAGAAGGAGAAAGTTGTGAAGCGACGGCTTATGAAACCAAAGCCGCTGTCCTGCTGTGCTGCACTCCCAACAGGACCCGTGAGGAACAAGAGTCCGATTGGGTGGCGCTTTCCTCACATGGCTAACATAATTAAACCCAAATCCCTCTTCACAAATCCTTAAGTGTTATATTCTGATTCTGAGGGAGATTTCCAGACTAACCCCATCCTCGCCCTGAAAACAGACTGGCCTGATGAAGAGATTCCTCCTGTATGTCTGTAGAGATGTGGTGCTAATGTTCATTTAGCTGCTTTGTTAACATTTTCCTTTTCACCCCCTGTTGTGCTGCACTGTGTAAACCATGTGTTTGCGGCAGGTTAAGGTGGCCCTTCCTGATTGGATAAGTGGAGGAGGAGTGCCTGTAGCTGATTGGCTCCCTCGTGACAGGCCCATAAATACAGATTCAACCGGCGTGCTGACCGGCAGTGTTTCCATTCCCATCTCTCAACCTGTGCAACTGATACGTGTTGTAGTTTGATTCTGATAGTGTCCTCCTGTGTTTGGTTACGTGACGGAGTTTGGAGCGGCTCTCTGTATTTTCATTATTTCATTCTTTGTTTTCCAATAGTCTAGTTAGACTTGTTTGGTTTGTTATTTCGACCTTGGTCCCCCCTGAATCCTGTGCTCCCGTATGTTATGTATTATTAAATATTGCCTTTTGCCATATATTTCGGTGTTTGGGAGGTTCAAAACTCAGTCTGGCCCCTACTCTATTTTGAAACAAAAGCTACCTATTAGAAATTCAAGACGTGTGTGTGTGTGTGTGTGTGTGTGTGTGTGTGTGTGTGTGTGTGTGTGTGAGGTCTGTGAGGTTACGGCAGGTAAGAATTATGTCCACTATCCAGATAATTGGATAAAGTAGATCAGATGTCTGTCTGTTTATATATGTGTGTGTGTGTGTGTGTGTGTGTGTGTGTGTGTGTGCGCGCGAATGTGAACTTCCCTGTCTAGGCAGAAATAGCAAGCGAGGCCAAAGGGCATCATGTTATTGAGTTAGCAGGGAACATTGTGGTGATTAGTGATTAGTGATGTGCTTGCCCAAGATTACTATACAATCATTCTATGGCGGCATATGAGTGACAAAATCCGCGAGCGCAATTGAGATCACCGCGCGCGTAATTCAAACAGCCGCGCACACATATTATTTTTGAGAGCGCTTTCACAGCACTAGCGCGCAGAATATATCTGCTCGCGCGAGCAATATTGTAACCTGCGAGGAGAAATCCATGCTTTGAGCGCGCGCGCAGAATCCGAAGCAGCGCGCACAACTATCATTGCTCTCCTGCTCGCGAAACTTTCACCTGCTCGCTCGCGAGTGTTTTTTCTTTTTGGCAGTAAGTGGGCGGACCCAGTCACAATGGTATCCCTAAATCTAATTGGTTACAGTCCTCGTCTTCAGTCCTCTCGCAACCAGAGACAGCTCGCCTTCAAAGTAAAAGTTGCGCGTTTTGAAGGGTGTTGGTTGCAGCAGCGGTCAATTTAAGGAGAGCTAAACTAAATAAATAAACAAATAGCCTAAAGAATGAACATAATTCATAACTGTTATACAGTAATATTTCTGCCACTTTCCCATAACTGATTGTGAATAAATTGCCAAAGGGCGCGAACACTGGAATTATTATAGTGATTCATGTAGGGTGGAGTCAGCTAAAATGGGCCACTTTTTGGTAAATGATTTATAAGACCATCAAATAATAAGCTATGCAGGAGATCTGATATTTTTATAAATTGGCATGGGTCTCTAAAATATTTATTTGTTAAAAAAATGTGAAAAAGTATAATTGTTTTGGATTTATGAGAGTTTGAGTATCAGCAGGTTCCCTCTTGAGCTACAACACAATGTTCAGGTAAAATGGGCCAGCTGTTCAGTTAAAATGGGCCAATATAAAGAGAGAACACAGTAATTTCAGCTGAAATCATTTTAATTTTAACAGTAAATTGACACTAACTATTGTCTTTGGTGTACCATAGTAACAACCGTAAATACATTTCATGCAATAAAAAGTTGAACAAATATTTAATTGAAAAATGCATTTAAAAATTAACTGATCATGTTGTATGGGTGTGTGTTTCTGCGCATTAGTGTGTGTGTGTGTGTGTGTGTGTGTGTCTTTTTGGGACTGTGTGTAGCTGTGTGTGTGTGTAGGTGCATGCTTGTGTCAACATTTGTCAAACATTATGTTAAAAAGTAGAACATCTTCAAACAGTCTTTGCAGATGTAACCATCATCATCATAGATGCCATTATCCTCTCCACAGCTCTCGTGGTACCATGAGTCGCACTGACAACAGCACACCCAGTCCTCCGTGGCCTTTGGGTCATTCACGTCACCATACACTCTCTGGCAGGCCGTGCAGGGGGGTTTGCCACTCTTGCTTTGTGCTGTTTTCTTATTTTGCTTTTTTCCCTTTGGTTGTTTTTTGTTAAGATTGTTAAGATTTCGCTTGGATACATCTAGACCAATGAACCTGTTTTGCGCCCTCAATTTCTGTGTAACTTCTGTGTAAGAGTGTGTGTGTATGTGGCCCATTTTAGCTGAAAATCGTGGCCCATTTTAGCTAGCTGGTTAAGCTAAAATGGGCCAATACCTAAAATTACTTGTTTACCAATGAACCTGTTTTGCGCCCTCAATTTCTGTGTAACTTCTGTGTAAGAGTGTGTGTGTATGTGACCCATTTTAGCTGAAAATCGTGGCCCATTTTAGCTAGCTGGTTAAGCTAAAATGGGCCAATACCTAAAATTACTTGTTTACCAATGAACCTGTTTTGCGCCCTCAATTTCTGTGTAACTTCTGTGTAAGAGTGTGTGTGTATGTGACCCATTTTAGCTGAAAATCGTGGCCCATTTTAGCTAGCTGGTTAAGCTAAAATGGGCCAATACCTAAAATTACTTGTTTACCAATGAACCTGTTTTGCGCCCTCAATTTCTGTGTAACTTCTGTGTAAGAGTGTGTGTGTATGTGGCCCATTTTAGCTGAAAATCGTGGCCCATTTTAGCTAGCTGGTTAAGCTAAAATGGGCCAATACCTAAAATTACTTTTTTCACAAAAATCACAAAGTTTTTTTAAATTTCAACTTTTTTATTTGAAAGAGCCTGTCAAAGCATTATTCATAAACATTTTTGCTTTGTTGGTAAGCTTACTTATAAATGCTTTATCACCCTTATTAGTGATGAGTGAAATTTGCTATGTCATGCTCACTTACCATACAATTTCTCTGATGTACTTAATGTAACACTCTGCCCTGTCCACCTTAACAACCTCAGACTAATCAAAACTATTGTTACATGTCAACTAGTGTTGCAGCAACAATGCAAGATCAGTTATTGTGATTGGCTGTAAAATTTTAAAGGGCTATGAAGCTCCAACCTTATCTGGCCCATTTTACATGATGGCCCATTTTAGCTGAGTCCACCCTATGTATGCAATGATTCATGTATATATATTCATCAACGTATTTATTTGATTAAGGCTACTTAGGCCGAATCCCATTTCTCATTTTCACCCCTACCCCTCGTTTTCGAGTGCCCCTCGCCCTTCGGCTTGGCCCTCGGAACAGAGTCACAAGGGGTAGTGGTTGAAATCTCCCCCTATGAAATGGGACAACCCTTCAAGACCCTGATAAGTCATCGATGACGTTTACGTAAACAGACGCGACGAGTTTGTTATCGGACATTACACACATCACAGTGACATTTGCCATTCATCTGATGGAGATAGAGAAGCATGGACGCTCGCGATTCGTTCACAACCTATACGTTTCACGCTATCAATCGATCAAACAAGTCATTAAATAAAAGAGTGGACATAACTCTTTTTTTTCTTCCATCAACCACTTCATAGAACATAAAGCTTTATTGTTTCTCCTTCCTTGTTTACTTGCGCCGATACAAAAAGGCCAATCACTGTAACCAATTAGATTTAGGGATACAATTGTGACTGGGTCCGCCCACTTACTGCCAAAAAGAAAAAACGCGAGCGATCGAGCAGGTGAAAGTTTCGCGAGCAGGAGAGCAATGATAGTTGTGCGCGCTGCTTCGGATTCTGCGCGCGCGCTCAAAGCATGGATTTCTCCTCTCAGGTTACAATATTGCTCGCGCGAGCAGATATATTCTGCGCGCGAGTGCTGTGAAAGCGCTCTCAAAAATAATATGTGTGCGCGGCTGTTTGAATTACGCGCGCGGTGATCTCAATTGCGCTCGCGGATTTTGTCACTCATATGCCGCCATATCATTCAGATGAACCAGGGGACACGCGTACCCGGCAGACACACATCATCATCCATAGAGGTCCATAGAGGGGGACCGGCTCCCCCAGTGTGTCATTTTATATCCTCTCTCTCTTCCCTCTCTTTCCCTCTCTGTGAGACACATCAGTTCACATGCTGTCCCTCGCGTCGCTCCCCGTCACCATCTGTGACGGTCTGGTCTGGACAGCCGATCCTCTCCGCTCGTTACCCTGCCAAGCTCGCCTCAGGCCAGGTAGGCCTGTTTGTGTGTATTTACATATGCTGTGTGTGTGTGTGTGTGTGTGTGTGTGTGTGTGTGTGTGTGTGTGTGTGTGTGTGTGTGTGTGTGTATGGTGGGATTACTGTCCATTACCCATACGATACAGCATTCTGGGCTGGATGCTACAACAGGGAGGAACAGAGCCGACTGTACAGTCACACACAACAGCAAACAAGCTCCTCAGGGTATTTGGGTTTCATGTCTCCTTCAGCATCTCATGCACCTTTCAGCAATCCAAACTTTGTTCATTAGAGAGAAGCCTGATGTCACGGTGACAAGGAAAAGAAAAAACACCTTTAAATAAAGACTAAACTAAGGTTTGCTGGTCCATATGGGGGCTCTAAAACTATTTCAAGCCAGGAGTCAGATGAGAAATCTCTCGCCCTGAAGATATTACTATTCTTGTCATTCTCCTCATCACAGATGGGGCCCCCTGAAAGTACCTTGACCCATTTTAGGTCTTGACCCACAGTTTAAGATACAAGAGTCATGGTGTTTGGAGCTCAGTGGCCACCTTTCTATCAAACCCCTGGCTTTCAAATCCACGACTGTCTCCTATAACCAGAAACCAGAATGAACAGTTTGAGTATCACTTCACTATCACATTGGACAAGGTGACAGACCCACTCTCTGTTTCTTTGGCACTGTGTCTGTGTTTTCTCACCCATTCTATCACTCAGGCTGGGAACCCACCCAGCCATCATTCTGACGCAATGACCTTGACATTTTCAGTGGCTGTCCCTCATTTTCACTGGCCCTATGGCTTTCCTGTTGTCTATAACATGTCTATGCCTCGGATAGGCACTTTTCCTGAAAGCACATTAATGGATGATACTGTTTTTCTTTTAGGTTTGTGCCAATCATCTAGGTTGTCTGGGTGCATTACATTATTCCTGGTGGTGTCTGCAAACAGCCTGCACAGTTGAAGATATCAGGGCTTGTTTTTCTACCTTCAGAAAAAGCCATTTGCTTCCATCCAGGACAGACAGAAAAAACAAGAAGCCTTAATTTGGTTTTGTCAAAGTTTCTGTTTGATCGTTATTTCATTCTGCCCGAGTTGTGTGTTTTCATATCACATTATGTTATGCTCTGCTTACTGTCAATCACCTGACACTCACAGGGAGAAATGGAAATCTCCACCAGGGTATAATTGCTCAAAAGCATGTTGCCTTACAAACAGACAGCAGTTAGTTTCAGAACCACAGTACATTCACACATACAAGGAATTTGACTCGGTGACATTGGTAAAGTTAGGCAGACACATCAATCA